>CM052805.1:4311010-4381256 GCA_028533885.1 Nasua narica
AGAGAGAGAATGAGAGGGGAGAAGGTCAGAGGGAGAAGCAGACTTCCCGCAGAGCTGGGAGCCCGATATGGGACTCGATCCCAGGACTCCGGGATCATGACCCGAGCCGAAGGCAGTCGCCCAACTAACTGAGCCACCCAGGCGCCCCTCTGTGCTACTTTTTTTTAAGATCCTTTTGTCTCTTCCTTTTTTTTTTTTTTAAGATTTTATTTATTTATTTGACAGAGAAAGAGAGAGATCACAAGCAGGTAGAGAGGCAGGCAGAGAGAGAGGGGGAAGCAGGCTCCCCACTGAACAGAGAACCAGATGCAGGGCTCGATTCCAGGACCCTGAGATCATGACCTGAGCTGAAGGCAGAGGCTTTAACCCACTGAGCCACCCAGGCACCCCTTTTTTCTCTCTTCCTTATTCTGACCTTATTTTCTCTGGATCGAAGAGATGTTTCACTATGGGCACCTTGGTTATAATACTTACCACACTGTAAGATAATTGTATGTTTACAGACGAGACTTGTCTAAGGAAAAGAGACCTCTTAGGTGGAGAGGGAGGACAGCCATGAGGTGTGAGCTGAATGGGGGGCAGTTCAAGGAGGGAGCAGGCACACCAAAGTGAAAGACGGAGCCTCAGATTCACCATTTCAGCCTCAGCTTGTGTTCTTTGTACTGGATTAGGGCAACTCTATAATCTTCCAGCTTGGCCTGGGTGTTGCCTGGGAATGGTCAAGAGGAATTATGAAAAGTCAAGAAATTGCACAGTTAAGTTTCCCAAAAGATTGAGGGTATGAGTAAAACCTGGTAAATATGCTGGACCTCTAGCCTGGGGTGGGGCTAACCCTTGCTTCCCTGGGTTTGACAGGAAGGATCCCCTTTCAGCCTGAGTTCAGACCCCTGGCCTGACTCCTAATGTAATCATTTACTGCACACCTGACCTATATGCCTGACAACACACAGCCTGCCTTGGTGATTTCCACTGATGATGATGATGTGCCTCCTCTATCGCAACAAGAAGCCCTCCTTGGTGGGTAGAGGAGACTGTTTGGAGGAGCCCTCAGCAAAGGGAGTCCAGCAGTCTGGGCTTGGTCCAGTTTAATAGAGAAAGAGATGTCAAGTCATGGGGGTGGGCAGTAGAGAGCAGGATAGCATTCTGGCTAAGGATTCTGGGTTTTAAATTCTGGCTTTGAGGCTGCATTAGGATAGCACTAGCCCCTGTTAAAAAAAAAAAGCAACCCCCCAATTTCAGTCCTTTAACACAGTATAGTTTATTTTTTTTGCTTCCTTAGCACTATAGTGCAGCTGTCCCTGCTGCTCTAACAGCCCTCCACAAGGTGATTCGGGGATCCAGGCTTTTTCCATCCTGCAGAATTCTCTTCCTCTTAGTCCTCAGAGGGCTCCAGAAATATTTAGAAATGCCTGGGGAAATATTCATAAATGTATTCAGAAATGCCTGGAGAGAGGTGCACCTGCCTCTTAAGCTTCTTGGTCTGGAAGTGACTTGCATCTCTATTTGTCTCATTTCATTGATGGGAACTAGTCACATAGCACTACCTAGATGTAAGGGAGCCTGGGAAATGTAGTCCCTTACTGGGGAGCCATTTCCTACTGGCAACTCTGCGTTGAATCTTGTATGAATCTTGGTGGGTGTTTATTCATTTCTGTCATTTATTAACTGGAAGGTCTAGTGGTCCTGGCCAGTCTCCTACCTGCCTCTATGTGACCCTTTTGTGTTGTGTAGTTTTCATGACTCTGTTCTACTGTTCTAGGGTCCAACAAGAGGGAATTTGTTAGAACGGGGCTCTCAGAATCTGTAGGAAAGGAGGAGAGAGGTTGGAAAGAAGCAAGAACCAAACTAGCACTGGAGTTCTGGGAAGCAGGAATATTCTCATAGCAGAACTGGTCTGCACAGAACCCTACCATTCATGGGATAAATATACCCCAGCCATTTGTTTCTCCCTCATGTCACTGATTCAGAAGATCTCAGAGGGGAGGGAGACAGTGCTTGGACATGTGTACATCCCCATTGTCCTGGGGGGAGCATTGAAAAGATACATCCAGCCTTGTGGTCCTCAACCCTGTCTGCTCATCTGAAGAGCTCTAATGAATACCAATGCCCAGTCCCCTCCCCACATCAATGAAATCTGGGTTCTTGGGGTCAGATCCTAGACAGCAGCCTTTTGACCATCTCTCTGTGATTCCAAAGTGCAGCCAATATTAAGAATCATAAGATTTGCCCTTTCAGTGTCTGACGTGCAAATAGGGCCACTTCAATTCACCTCCTCACTGAGCCCACACAAAAATGGGGGAGAGATGATTTTCTTGGAATGGAAATTGAGATTTTTTTTTAAAGATTTTATTTGTTTGGCAGAAAGAGATACAGTGAGAGAGGGGACACAAGCCGGGGTAGTGGGAGAGGGAAAAGCAGGCTCCCCGTGGAGCAGGAAGCCCGATTGGGGGCTCAATCCCAGGACCCTGGAATCATAACCTGAGCTGAAGGCAGACGCTTAATGACTGAGCCACCTAGGTTCCCCTGAGATTTTCTTTTTAAAGATTTTATTTAGGGCGCCTGGGTGGCTCAGTTGGTTAGACAACTGCCTTCGGCTCAGGTCATGATCCCGGAGTCCGGGGATCGAGTCCCATATCGGACTCCCAGCTCTGCGGGAAGTCTGCTTCTCCCTCTGACCTTCTCCCCTCTCATTCAGTCTCTCGCTCTCTAATAAATAAATAAAAAATCTTTAAAAAAAAAAGATTTTATTTATTTATTTATTTATTTATTTATTTATTTATTTGAGAGAGAGAGAGAGAGATAGCGAGAGAGAACACAACCAGGGGGTGGGGAGAGAGAGAAGCAGGCTCCCCACTGAACAGGGCACTCAACACAAGGTTTGATCCCAGGACCCTGGGATCATGACCTGAGCCAAAGGCAGCTGTTTAACTGACTGAGCCACTCAGGTACCCTGGAAATTGAGATGTTCTTAAAAAAAAGAGATGAGATGCTGGGCAACCAAAAATGATAAGCATTTATATACCCAGAATGTGCCTTGGGGTGTGACTTGTGCCCTGCTTTCCTCTCCCTACTTCAAAACATTCAAGGTCAGTGTGTGTTTTCCCTAGCCTCTGCCTCTTCCTCTCTTCTTATGGAGGCATTTTGTCTGATCACCTCTCCCAGGCTTATATGCATTTGCACCAAGGACACGTAGAGGCAAGAGTTAGGGCTTTTTAACCTGAGGGAAAGCATCTCCAATTATGGGATTCCAGGCAGCATGACCATGAAGAAAGGAAATACTGGAGGTAGGGAGGAGGTGGGAGGGGTGGCGGTGAGGAGTCCAGAGATGTTTCCATAGCAATTCGAATTTTACCATAAGGGCTTTGGAAGGAAGGGCTATTACAGCTAGGGCACCACCTGTGCTTTTCTCCGTCTGTGGCTGATGGGTAAGGAGGGAAAGGAACAGATTTGGAGTCAGGCCAACTAGAGCTCACATTCCTACACTGACTCTTAATTGCTATGTTGTCTAGAAAAGTTTCCTGACTTATCTGGGCTCTCTGGGCTCTTAGTTCCCATAGCATTGGTAAAAGGGTGCTAATAACCCCTACCTGGCAGAATTGAGGATTGAATGATGGAGTGTAAACAAAATTCACAGCAGAGTGCCTGATACATGAAGTGTGCAAAACTAATGTTAGGTCCCTTTTCTTTTTGCTTTGTGCCATTTGGAGTCACTCAGCCCAGCTTTGCTCTGGATCACCAATCTGTGGGGAGGATGTTATTAGGAAGATGGGTAAAATATTTGAAAGGATTGGTAGGAACTAGATGGTGTCTAAAAGCTTTCTGTCCATTTTTTTTTAAAACTGGAGAAAATTTAGAAAACATAGATAAGAGAAAGAAAAAAAAATACCAAAATATCCAATTTTACCTCCTAAAGAAAAACACTACTAATTATTTTTGGTATTTCCCACATTTCTCCTATTTGTGTTTTAACATAATTAAAATCTTGTAGTGTATGGCATTTATATTATGTTTTTTTTCTTAATACATAAGCATTTTCCCATGTAATTTCAAACTTTGCTTAACCATTACTTTAATAGAAATATAGTTCTCCATGAAAAGGGGATGGCCCAGTGAGCTGAAGTCAGTCCCCTGTTGTTGGGCAACTAAGTAGTTTCCATTACAAAAATGTTAGAGAGCATTCTTTTGTGCCACAGACATTTGCTGTATCTCCAGTGTGTCCTTAGGAGAGATTCCCAAGAGCAGAGCTACTGAGTCAAAGAAAAAGAAGGTTTTTAAAGATCTTTGTCTACATTTCCAGATTTCTGATCTAAATTTGAATAGAGACCTATCTTAGCTTTTTATAACTTTGCAGCCTGGTCTTAAAAAGCAACAGGGACTCTCTGGAAGGACACACAAATGGCAGCAACTTTTCCCAAAGGTTCTAGGATCTGGTGAGCGTGGGCTCAGGAAGCCCTAGCATCTCCCATCTCACACCAGCCCAGCCTCCTGTCTGCTTCATAATTAAGTCTCAGATAATGTTTGTAATCTCCTGGTGTTTTCCAGCACGTGTCAGGGTGACTGATGGGCTCGTCACAGCTCAGACACCCATCATCCCTGTGCTGTAACTACTTTAACCTTCCTAATACACCAACTTAAAGGGCAAACCAAGGACGGGATTTGTCAGCCCCTTTCTGCTCAGCCTCCCTGCCACAGGCGGCTTTTCCTTTCTTTTCCCTGCCCTGCATCCTCTTGCTTCTCTCAGAATCACCCACAAGATAGACCTAAGGCAGTTGTTCAACACCATAAGTAAAACTATTCTTAGGTTACAAGCTGCCAGAGTTTTGAAGCAAGTGCATGTAAATATTTCATTTCTGACAGTGAGAGTTATTAAGAGAAACCTTGTGCATTTTCTAGAAGAATTTTAAGAAACGTTTATTCATTGGACATGTCTGGAGCCTATGGAATTTGGTTGGGGGGGGTGTTGAATATCATCTGTGAATGGGTTCTTTCCTTTTTTGCACTCTTTTTTAAAAATCTGGGCTGAGTTCTTATGGCTGAAACCAAGTCCTGGGCTAGAGTGGAGGAGAGGGATGGCGGGGAGAGAGGAAGCTGCCTTCTTTTAAAAAAATGCCCCTTTGGGTAGTCTTTTCACTGGCTGTTCCATTAAGTGCAGCGGAGCTTAAAATACCAGGTGTAAGGACTGGGGCTGTTAGAGTTACTACACCGAACTCACTGAAACGACAGTCGTCCGATCTCCATCTCCAACTCCATACCAGACATTCCCATGAATCCATGCCAAAAAGGCAATGAGATAGATTTTTGTGTCTGTTTTCTAAATGAGGAAACTGAGGCACGGAGAAGTGAAGTAGCTTTCCCTTGGCTACGCACACGGCATGTGAGTGGTAGAGCAAGTATTTACAAAGCCCAGGGGCTTCTGATTCCAGAGCAACCCATATACATTTTACCAGCTGGAAATCAAATTGAGTTCCCTGAACAACATCACTTGATAGTAAATCTGGAGTACTGCATGTAGAGATGCACAAACAGCACAGTGCATGTGGTTCTGTGAAAGGAAAGATAAATTCACCATTTAAATCTGTGCCAGGGACTGTGTCGAGCACTTTTGAATATTTTTTGTTTAAATGTATTTTCCATTTTGTAAGCATACAGTTACAGATTTGGAAGAGAGACGTACCTTTTGTTGTGATGGTCTATTACTGTGATCAAAGTACCCCAAAACCTAGTGGCTCAAAACAGCAGCCGTTTATTATAGCTCAGGATTTTGTGAGTCAGGAATCTGGACACTCACTGACTGAGGTTTCTTAGTGTCATTCAGCTGCCAGACAGGCAGCCTAAGGGTCCAAGATGGCTTTTTTTTAATGGATGGCACATTGGCCAGGGAGGCAGGAAGTTTGGGCTCAGCTGGGACTCTCTATCAAAGTGTCTCAATGTGGCCTCTTCCCGGTGGTCTCAGAGTAGTTGAACCTCTGACATGGCAGATGAGAGGACTCAGAGAGGGTCCCCACAGACAATAGTAGCAGCTGCCAGTCTTCTCAGGCTGGCCCAGGACTGAAACACTATCCCTTCTGCTGTAATCTGTTGGTCAGTGTAGATTTAGAGACCTCCCAGATTCATGGATTGGGAACAAAGACTCCACCTTTCAGTGGAGTAAGTACCATGGAATGTGTGGCAAATTTTAGTCACTACATGTGCCCAAGATGACATACTAGAAAGTGATAAAATCAGGTTTTGAACCCAGAACTTGACTCTACAACCATGCTTAGCATCCCTTGTCCCCACAGAATTCAACTATTACAGGTAGGATGTTGCAGGGAGAGATGCCAGTGTTTACTGTTTAAGAGGTAACACGCGAACTAACCCCACAGAGGTGAGTGGGGAGAGAAGAGTTTCCCAGTTCCCAGTTTACAGGGAAGTAAACTCTCTCAGATGAGCACAGTGACCTCAAAGCCACCGAGCTACTGAGTGACAGGAATCTCATTTGTCTTATTCCACAACCCAAGCATGTTTCTGTTTTATTATTCTTTGATGATAGCACTTGAAGTTATTCTAGGTACACCAGTGAAAACAACCCAGAGATTCAGTCAGTTCCAGTATGAGTTGACTGAATATGGTGAAGAATTCACAACCCGTTGTTGACCCCTTCGGTCAAGGTGACTAAAATGTTTTCTCTTATCCCAGAATAGATCATTAGGATCATAACTGAATACAAAGGAGTGCTGAACATCTCTTACACTTGAAAGAGGGCCAACACAAGGGCTCAGATACCTCCTCAGGTCTCTGTCAGAGGGACAAGCCAGCCTGGTTATAGATACAGAAGCAGAAGATCAGAGGATTCAGGGAGAGAGGAGAATTATTAGTGCGAGCCTAAAGAAAAACTGAACTCTGAAGGGATCTCTTATAGATATTGGGGAGCCAGCAGTAAGAGGACTCAGTCTATTCATGCAGATTCTTTGCTGATGGTCCCTTTTTGCTTATTTGAGTGGAGGAGAAAACAGGGTATGGAGGAAGGGAACAGCTTCGGTCTCAGCTTTGCTCTTACAAACTGACCAGTGAGTCTCCTCTATGTCAAGAGGATACACAGGAGAGGTTGTAAAGAAAGGGGAACCCTCTTAAACTGTTGGTGGGAATGCAGGTTGGCACAGCCACTTTGGAAAACAGCGTAGTAGTTCCTCAAAAAGTTAAAAATAGAGCTACCCTATGACCCAGCAATTGTACTACTGAGTATTTACCCCAAAGATAAAGATGTAGTGAAAATAAGGGCCACATACACCCCAATGTTCCTAGCAGCAATGTCCACAATAGCCAAACTGGAAAGAGATGAGATGCCCTTCAACAGATGAATGGATAAAGAAGATGTGGTCCATATACACAATGGAATATTACTCAGCCATCAGAAAGGATGAATATCCAACTTCTGCATCAACGTGGATGGAACTGGAGGAGATTATGCTAAGTGAATAAGTCAAGCAGAGAAAGTCATTTATCATATGGTTTCATTTATTTGTGGAACATAAGGAATAGCATGGAGGACATTAGGAGAAGGAACGGAAAAATGAAGGGAGGGAAATCAGAGGCAGAGACGAACCATGAGAGACTATGGACTCTGGGAAACAAACTGAGGGTTTTAGAGGGAAGACGGGTGGGGGGATGGGTTAGCCTGGTGATGGATATTAAGGAGGGCATATATTGCATGGAGCACTGGGTGTGATAATCAAACAGCAAGTCGTGGAACACTACCTCAAAAACTAATGATGTACTGTATGGTGACTAACATAATAAAAAACATAATAATAAAGAGGATACCACAGAAGAGCTCGGTTTGAGCCATCTGGCTTGTGCACCCAAGAGGAACAGCTACAGAGTGAGGGGACCTCAGGACCAAGAAGACTGTGAGTTATACTGACTGAATTAATCACCAGGAGAAATTGGAAGAGGTTGGATGGAAGTGGATTTTTCTATCAGGGAATCCTGCGGAGAAGTCTTGGGCAAGGCAGTGCTGCAATGAAGAAGTGTGGCCAGGCCTGCTAGCTCTGCTCTCTAAAACCATCTTCTCCTCTTTGACATATAGCTTGACCACATGTACAAACACCCTTGCCATTTTATGTGGCCACATGACTGAACTCTAGGCAGTAGAATATGAGCTGAAATGCATGACATTTTTCTGGGTCTGGTTCATAAAGACAACCGTAGTGTTCCCCCATGTGTTCTCCTCCTTCTGGCTGGTATGAAGATGACCATGGTGACCTTGGAAGCCACATATTAAAGATGAAGGAGACTTTTTCAGCCTGGATCCCTCAGTGATCGTGTGGAGGAGAGCTGTCCTCTAAAGTGTTCTTCCACCTAGGAGTGTTATGAGGGCAAGAAATGAATACCTACGGTGTCAAGCCATTACACATTTGGTTGCTGTAGCTTCAATGTCCCTGGCAAATATAGGAGGGCTGCACCCACAGGCTTTCCAAAATTCACCTGTGACCCGTGAAGTTATCTAGAGTCATAGAGACCTGGGTTCAGTTTACTGCTCTACCAGAGAAGTAATTTAGCCTCTTTAATCCTTATCTAGATCCATTTAAAGTGAGGTCTATCAGTTAAATGAGCTGGTAGAAATTCTTTTGTGTCCTTGGAGTGTCTTGAGTTGTTTCTATCCCATACTACCAAAAAAGGCCTGTCTACCACTACACCTGCAAAATTAAGAGTGGTACCCCAAAATATTCACAGAAGATTAAATAGTTTGGAGCAATAGAGCCCCAGATGGTATTTGGGCATCTCAGAGTCAGGCCGTTAGGAGACTAAGGGGATGTGCCTGAGCAGTGATCTTCCCTCTATCACTTAAGTCAGTCCTGTTATCTATTAATCTGTGGGAAGTCCCAGGAGGAAATCCATATCTCCGTTGTGTAGGCATAATCCCTGCATGGGATGCAGGTTTTGAAGGCAGTTTTGAAGTCGGATCTGTGTTCAAACCCCGCCTCTGACACTGTATGGTGTGGAAGGGAACTTAGCATTCCAAACTCAGCTTCCCTATCTGCAAATGTGGCAGGAGAGCCAGCTCCTAGAGTTGAGGTGAGGATCTCAAGATAATCATGTACATCAAGTTTCTAGCACAAGCGAAGAGGAAACCCTTAATGTTGGCCTTTGCAATTTCAAACCCATGTAGAGAAATGGAAGAAGAGGAAGGAAATGATTAAAGGGATGGGAAATGGCTGGAACAAAGCTTTAGGGAGTGTCCTGCCGGGAGTTTCCGGCATCCCTTCTGTGCCCTACGCTGGTGCACAGAATGGCTCACCTCAAAGATAACTCTAATCATATCAGCCCCTGCTGGAAACCCTCTGATGGCTGCTGCTGACAAGATAAAAGCCAAATGCTTTAGCCTGGCACCTGCAGCCCCTACAGAAACCTCATTCATTCAGCTGGCCTCTGGAGTCTGTTCTAGGTGCCCAACATACCACAGCAGATCATAGATGGGCCCTCAGGACTGTGGGTGCCACAGTCCTGAATAAACCCCGAGCTGTATGTATTAGAAGTGAATCTAACAGAATTAGAACTATAAAATCAACCCCCAATGCAGTATATAGAGCTTCTAGTAACTTTCACCATATGCTTTTCCTATATTTATCTAATATGTGGGATTATAAATCCAAGTATGATTTATCTCCAGTTGGCCACAAGCCCCACCACTCCCTGTTGTGACCCTAGGACCCAGCTTCTACTCTGTAATATGAATGGGTGAGAGAGTTGTGTATAGTTCACTCTTCAATGAGAAAAAGAAACCCAGCACTTCTCTGAAGTCTTATTAATATTGGAGCACTATAAAACTTTATTTTTATCCTATTTTAAATTTATATTTAGTTTGACAAATAATACATGGATACATCCTCAATGAAAAAATTTCAAACAATTTAGAAAAAGAAAGTTCACCACAACTTTCTTCAACTCATCAATTCTCACTCAAGTTCCATTTTCCTCCTTAGAGGTAGACCTTTTGTTAGCTTGATGAGTGTTAGACATTTTTCAGACATACATCTGTGTGTGTAGAGAGGGAAGGAGGAATGTATAATGCATATAGACCTTAGGGATTTTTTTTAGAGATTGGTACAATTTTGTGTGTCCTTTTCTTCATCTTTTCTTTTTCATTTATCATATGTGCTATGCAGTCTTTTCATGTCAGAATACTATGAAAAACTTTATATTTTAACTGTGCATAATATTTCATAACATGGATATATCATAATTGGTTTGGCTTAGAGGATCGTAAATTTGAAGTCCAACAGCCACATATGTATTTTGTTTGGCCAGAGCCATATCTAGCTGTTTTATGTATTTTTTTTTTAATTTTTTAAAGATTTTATTTATTTATCTAAAAGAGAAAGAGCATGAGAAGGGGAAGGGTCAGAGGGAGAGGCAGGCTCCCTGCTGAGAAGGGAGCCCAATCTGGGACTTGACCATGGGACTTCAGGATCAAGACCTGAGCTAAAGGTGGTCCCTTAACCAACTGAGCCACCCAGGCGCCCATATCTAGCTGTTTTAAATGCAAATAGCTTTAGGTAGAGTAGGAAATCTCTAATTTCCACACAGGCCCCTCCATTTCCTATTACCTTACAGGCAGCCCACTTTATACATTTTCATTGCTTCCCTGGCTCCTGTGGGTATTTGTGTTCAAACTCAGTATTTTAGCCATTCTTTTATTTGTGGATGTTTAAAATTTTTTAGAAATGTATTGTTACTGTGAACAATGCTGTACTGAATAGCCATATCTATGCCTCTTTCTGTGTGTATATCTGTCTAAGGTATATGTAAGAATTGGGTTTGCCCACAGTCAGTGAGGAGTCACAAAAGTTAGAAGTTAGGAGAGACGGGGCACCTGGGTGGCTCAGTGGGTTAAAACCTCTGCCTTTGGCTCAGGTCATGATCTCAGGGTCCTGGGATCGAGCCCCGCATCGGGCTCTCTGCTCAGCAGAGCCTGTTTCGCATCGGGCTCTCTGCTCACCAGGGAGCCTGCTTCCCCCTCTCTCTGCTGGCCTCTCTGCCTACTTGTGATCTCTCTTTCTGTCAAATAAATAAAATATTAAAAAAAAAAAAGATGTTAGGAGAGACGCACAGAGTTAGGAGATGCACACTCAGATTATGAAGTGGAGAAAATCCAAGTTAGCTGAGAACTGTCTTGCTCTTGTGCTCTGTGAAACAGGGAGACGCGTACTGCTTAAGACCTGTAGCTGCCGAATACCATGCTACCGTTCCATTTTCCAATTGGTTTTCAGCAGGGAGACTCGTGTGTGTACAAGTGTACAAGCATGCATACACACATTCACACACATGAGATTGTGTAGCCAGGGGCATCTGTGGCAAATTGCTTAGGAATCAGGTATTCTCCCAGTCTCAGGTCTAATAAGGCTCCAGAGCAGAGAGCAGTAGCAGGGAGGCTCTGGGCGCCGATATTCATCACACCTTGGAGCATTTCTCCAGGGCTGGCTCCTGGATTCATGGTTTGGCAAGCCTCAGGCCATGGCTAATGGACTCTCTTGGCAGAGGTCAGTTTGAAGGCTGGCCTCCTGTTGAGGAGGCTAATGATGCGTGAATCTGGCCAGTGGGCAGTAGGCTCTGTCTGAGCTACCTCTGGGGCTAATGCTTAGGTGAGGGCTGGTCTTATACCTTGAGGTGAGCGTGGGAGAGGTGCTTCTGGGAGTTGGGCCAGAATGAGCTATAGGGACTGGTCAGCTAATTCAGGAAGACACAGATTCCTAAGCACTTTGTTGGAGTCAAAACTGTGAGCTGGTATTGACCCATATCATAGTGTGGGCTTCCATGACAAAATATCATAACCTGGGTGGATTAAACAACAGAAATTTGTCATGGTTCTGGAGACCAGAAGTCCAAGGTCAAGGTGCCAGCAGAGTTGGTGTTCGGTGAAGCTTGTTTCCTTGTGTTACAGATGGCCTCTTTTGTGTTCTGTCCTCATGTGGCCTTTCCTTGGTGCATACAGGTAGAGAGAGAGAGAGAGAGACGAAGCAAAGGGAAATTAGCTCTTTGGTGTCTCTTCTTTTTTTATTTGTTTTCCTTTGGTGTCTCTTCTGATAAAGATGCTAACCCCATCATGTGTAGCCCACCTTTATTACCTCATCTAAATTGAACTACTTCCCAAAGGCCCCATCCCAAAATATCATCATGTGGGGCTTAGAGCTTCATGAATTTTAAGGTGACACAATTCAGACTGTAGCAATCTGGTAGGAAAATATGACTGAGGTTGGCCAAGTCAGCCTTAGATATAAGATAGAAAGTTGCAAGACAGAACGTTATCAGAAAAAAAGTCTTATCTGTCTCTATGCATATTCTGATCCTATATGAATAGTGGTCGGTGGTGTCTAAATCAGATCTTTTTCTTTTCTGCTACATAAATTAACCCATTTATTATAGGCTAGTAGTATTTCAAATGGTGGAGCTTCTACTGGTCTTTCAACTCTTTCAGTCCTCTGATGGTGGACTTTATTGTGACAGCAGAAGTGGTGGTGTAGGTCTAGGCACCACCGGGTATGGTTTTTATATAGGAACCACAGTGCCAGATCCCCACAGCTCGTCTTTTTGTCTTGGTTTTGCCATAGAAGGAACAAGTGTAACTTGGCGTGCTGGCTTAGTTCAGTCTTCTTCAATGTTTTCCTGAGGGAAGCACCATTATGCGTCCTGTATTTACCGACGATTCCTTCTTGGTGTGTTTAGCCATGTTGCCGCAAACTAGGTCTGAGCCCAGAGAGAGAAAATGGGCTGTGGGTAGGAGCCGTAAAGTCTATATGATGTTATCTTGGGCTTTAATTTAATTTCCCTACTTAATAATGTTCTGGGCTTGGAAGAACTAACTTTTCTAAACCCCATGTTCTCCTCTATGAGATGGGAATAATAAAAGTTGTTCTGGGGGATTAAATGAGACAGTAAGTGTAAAGTTGGCACAATGCTTTGTTTCACAATATTTTGAGGCATTTTGAACACAGAAAGCTACAGTTGCTGTAGTTTGTAATTTTACCTTCCCCTAACACTGACTTGAAATTTTAAGGGGGAAAAAAAAAATCCTCAAAAATGTCTTCAATGCCTTTGCTTTTTCAGTGTTTTCATTTAATCATTATCAGTGCACGGGCATTGCACACAGCCCCCCCCCCCTTTTTTTTTCCTGGCAAGATGGTTATAATGTGTTGAAAATATTAATTATCTTGTTCACCTTCTACACAGGACTGGAAATAACAAATCTTGTTGCTGTGCTTGGTAGAAGAAAAAGTACCTCTGGGTGTGTGTGTGTGTCTTTGTGTGTGTGTGTGTGTTGCACTCGTTGTCCCCTTGGGTCATAACAAATTATTGGTGCCAGTTCCTTTAAAAAGACAATTAATCCAATTACCTTCTTGTTGAATCAATACTAATGTCTTTTTTTTTTCCTTTAACTTTCAGGTTTTGACGGGCCTGGCTACCAGCAAAGCTGAGGTAGGAAATGTGGTTTTACATTCTCTTTGGAGGGCATTTTGATGAGGTTTCCTTCTGTCATGCCGTGAAATGGGTATTCCAGCTGTGATCTGCTCTTCGCAGTGTCCTGGTGGTTTGGATAGGACATTGTTCGTCAGCTGGTTGCACTGACCAGGTGCACACAGAGTAGCCTGGTAAAGGGGGTTGGCAGCTTCAAAGCCAGATGTCCTGTTTGCTTCTGTCTTGGTGACTTCAAAGTCTGTCTATATATGTACCTTATGATTCCAACTTCACTAGCATAAGCCCTTGCTTTAGCAGTGAGACCTCCATCCATTTCTGTGCCCTTCTTCCACCTCCTCCCTCCTCTTCCTTGCCCTCCTTTTCTTCTGTGGCATGAAGGGAACTGTGGCTGAGGCTGGTAAAGGATAAAAAAAGACATGGGCCAGAGGTCACTAACAAGGTGGCCGTCATTGGGAATTGTATGTAATGTTCTTTAATGAATATTTCCAAAATACATTGAGTGTCCTGAGGCAGTTGCAGTCCCAATCCCAAGTTACTGTGTGGCCAGAGCGAGAAGCGTGTACCCTGGCCTCAAGAGCCTGGGTTCTTTGTGACGTTGTGCATCACTCTAGTTGCTGAGACTCACTCTCCTCATGTGCCCAGTGAGGATAATTACACCTCTTTTGGCTCCATCACACAGGTGTGGAGGCGGATTCTGGCAGGACTCTACAAAATATAAGGGGACAACATTGTTAAAGGGTGGAAACTCCGGTTGAATGTCTGTATCCTTGGATATGATGGCTTGGTGTGCAAAAGTTTTCCAGGAACTTTGATGCATGAATAGTGTAAATGTTACTATGGAATGCCTAGTGAGGCAGGTATTTGGGAAGCAGGTCCATGGGAAGGGGAATGGAATGGGAAGCAGAAGGTTGGGGTAGAGTTAAGAAGCTACTGGTCTCATCTCTTTCCCATGATCTTGTGACCAGTAACTTGAGCTAGTCATTTATCTCTCCAAACTTATTTTCCTCATTTTTAGAATGAGAATGACAATGCAGATCACATGAAGTTGTTGAGAGCATTAAAATGGCAGTGGCAGTGTTTAGTCTTCTAGTCTACTGTAACTAGAATACCAGTTTTTGTGTATTCAGCTTGAATATCCCATTTACTATGTAAGGCTTTACATGTATCATCTTATAAAATCCTTACAGAAATGTCATGATGTACACACTGTTATAATCCTCATTTTCAAAAGAAAAAACCAAGCCTCAGAAACACTCAATAACTTTCCTAGAGCCATTCAACTAGTAAATGATAGAGTCAGGATTCAAGGTAGGGTACAAAGTATTGGCTCTTAACTGCCATACCATGTGTCTTCATTCAGGCTGCTGTAAGAAGATCACATAGACTGAGTGGTTTAAACAACAAAAACTTACTTTTTTTGTAAGTTTTTACAAACTTACAGGCAAGCTCTTCTTTCTTTGCTTATAAGGGCACAAATCCCATTCATAAGGGTTTCACCCTCATGATCTAATCACTCACAAAGGCCCCACCTCCTAATAGCATTGCATTGGAAACTAGGATTTTAACCTATGAATTTGGGGAGGACACAAGCGTTAAAAGTCCACAACACCACGTGAAAACCTGGTGTATAGTGGGTGTTCAGTAGATGTTAGCACTGCCGCTCCTTAAGGGCCAGTCCAGCTTTCCAGATCATACCCAAATGTATCTCAGGCCTCTGAGGTCAGAACCGTAGACAGTTACCTGTGTCCTGTGATCTTCCATCTTTCTGCTTTTTCCCTAGTCTCACATTTGTGTCACATTTGGCAATTTAAGACAAACGACAATAAGAACACCTTTACATATGTTACCCCTTCTCAATTTCAGAGAAATCACATATGGGAGGATATTGTTACTGCCATTTTCAGATTTTAAAAATGGAGTTTTAGAGAATTGGAATACTGTAAATATTGGTGAAATGTTTAATGATCTAGTAACTCCACACCTCGTGTGCCCAAGAGAATTGAGTGCTTATGTCCACCAAAAATGTACACAGGAATTTTCATAGTAACTTGATCATGGGCAAACCAAATGTCCATGAATGAGATTACAGTTTAATAAACTATGGTATAGCTATGCAATGAACACAAGATAGCAATCAAAGAGAATTATGTATAGATATATGAAACAACCTATATGAATCTCAGAAACATAATGTTGAGTGAAAAAGATGTCGGAATAGAAGAATGCACTCTGATTTTATTAGCCTGCATTTAAAACCAGCACTCATCTCTGGTGATTAAAGAAACAATAGTGGTTATCTCTGGGAGGTGCCGACTGGGTGGGGGGCACAAGAGAACTTACTGGAGATGAAAATACTCAACACCATCACCTGGACATGATCACACAGGTAACCAGCACGTGTAACATTTATGGAGCACCATACTTAAAATGTCTGCACTTCATAGTACATAATTTGTATATCAACAGGAGGAGGGGGAGGAAGACAGGAGAAGAAAAGGAAAGAAAACGCAAACATTAGAAATATAAAACAGGATAATGAAAAAAAAGGATCAGGTGGGGAAAGTAGTATGAAAGTATAAGAATGCTCAGCATATAGACAAAACTGTAGATCAAAAATAGCCTAAATGGACTCATCCATTTCTTACTTTCTTCCTTTTTACCCTGGACTCCTCTGTTTCCCAGATAGAACAGGTTTAAAAAACAACAACAACAAAAACTTTTTCTTTCTCCTAACCATTGTTTCTGAGGCTAAATTGTAATTGCTGCAGCCAGATCATATTTTTTTGCGCTACTGCAGGGAGGTAACCTTTTATTAATTGAATTTCTAATGGCAATTCATCAAAGCAAGCGATCACCATTATTTAATGCATGATCCATATTCATGGCATGTTCTGTTAGGTAAATAATAGTGGCTCTGGGAAAGTGCTTCTGTGAGGTCCTTTTCCTTCTCAAATGACTTTCTTTTTTCCTGAGTACAGACAAACAATTGCAATTTCAGAAGAACAAACCCCACCTGTGGGGGAGTCATTGGTTACAGGGAGGACAAGAAGAATTACAAACCCACAGAATCAGTGAGAATGAATGGCTTTGCCAGTTCCCTTTCTCCCCACAGATTGACAGTGAATATGTGAATAACGTTTGCTAAATCCGGACTTTGAAAACATGACAGCAAGCTGTTTGTGCCAATAATTTTTCATGGCATATGCCACCCCTCCCTGCACCACACACAGTTTTAATAAGATGGCACATGGGCTATTGAGAAATGTTAAAACCCTGCAGAGGAAAGAGCTTTATCTTGTGACCAAATTCTGCCCAGCAATGTTTATGACAGCTGAAGAATTTATCTTAAATTCCCTCTGCTAGCCGCAAAGCACATGGCCCTTTGTCTCCGAGCAGCCTGTAAGAACCAAACTAAGATGTCACATACATAATATAACAGATAAATGGCCCAATTTCCATGTCCACATGATGAATGGAATGCAAGTTCAGCACACACATATTTGCACATTAATTGGCCCTGCATGGTTCCATTTTGTTCCTAAGTTGCTACTGTATGTCTCGTGGACTCCTTCCCCTTCAGAATCATTAAGCTTGTTTTATCGCACAAATGCATACACATTTCCCCCCTATTTATCGTCATGCAGCTTGCCCTGCTGAGAGAGAACCAAGTAACCTGGGCATAGCCATCGGATTGCAAATGCCTACATCTGAGTTCTCTCCACCACCAACTGCACATTAACACAAAGATCTGAGACCCAGCCCCACAGTTGGTTATGCTGACAGCCAAACAAAGGAGGTTGCAGGCGAGGATGTTTGAAAAAAATCGTTTCTTTTCAGTTAGCAGTTGGTTTCTTGCCTCACCTTAATGATTTCCTGTTGATAGTTTAATGGCAATATAAACCCAGTGGAGGGCCTCAATTTTGATAAATTGGCCTGCTCCTATTTCATGGCAAAGGAATCGGACTGAGATTGATTGATATTATAGTTTTGCCATCCCAAATAATTACAATGGCAAACAGTGCAGGTGGTAAAGCCCAGGGGCCTTCAGGAAATGTAGGTAGAATCTCCCTCCCACTAATCCCTTTTTCCTTCCAGAAGGAAACTTTATTCTGGGCCAAGGAATCATTTATTTTCCCTGTCTCAACCTTGAGTCTCAGGGCTTCGGAACCCTGTAAGCACTCTGACCCATGTGGAGAGAAACCAGTGCTTTTGGAAAAGGACTGAGTTTCTTTGGCTGTTGGCAAAAAAACCAGTCCTCGCCATTTCAGGTCACCTGAGAAGCCAGAATATTTTAAAAGGAAAAGTTGAGCCATTGCACGAGGAGGTTTACAGTGGAAAGAGCATGAGCTTTGGAGTCTAATAGACGACATATGAATTATGAATCCCATCTTACAAGTCTTACGCCTGTGGGGAAGTCACTTACCTGTTAAATAAGCCTCTCATCATTAAAATGGGCATAGTGAAACTACCCCAAATGTTGGTTTGAATTTTAGAATTTGATAATCTCTGTACAATACCTGAGATAGTACCTGGCACAAACTAGGTGTTTAGCAATTATTATTTTGTTTCTTCATACATCTCCACTCTTTTATCTATTGTGGAAAGCATGACGGTGTGTAAATAGGCTCATTAGAAGTTTATTTTGAGACCTGTAGCTTTGAAAACTTGCTGTGAAGATTTTGCACCATGCCAACCCGGATCCTATCCAGGCTGGAGTTTACTTACCTGGCTTAATTCACGTTGGAGTTAATGGTCCCCTTTTCTCTACCCAGGACAAGATCCACTTGAAGATTAGCAACACTTTCCAGTGGACACTCTTGGCCTTGTCTGATTTTGCCCAATCACACTTAGATAGTTTTCCGTGTCCTTGAAACCAGCTTAAAAAAATTGTTTAAAAAGCGCCTGCCCTTAATTCAAGAGCCCAGAATTCTCATTTGGAGATATGGCTGGCATGTTTTTAATTCGATGGAGAGTTAAGTGACAGCTATTATATCCTAGGCACAGCTCTAGGCCCTGGGAAACACACAGAACTTTGACTTGAAATCGGACCTGAAAAAAAACATATTGTCCAGTGTGGGGTTGGGGGGATTATATCTAGTAAATGCTATGATATCCATTGTTTTATGAGCACCAGCGTATTCATAAGAGTGAAGCTCTCTCCATAAGCTATAGTCCATATTTGGGAAGTTTTGAATTTCAGTCCAAATGTGAGTGAGCCTAGATAGGAGTGGCGTACCTATGGAGGCTTCCCAGGGGAGTAATATAAAGACTGGAGGCTTGCAAAGTAAGTTAGGTCATCAGCCAGTAGAAAAAGCAGAACATGAGCAAAGATGGGAAAGAGTGCATATTCTGGGAAGAAGCATTAAAAGGGGGGTGGGGGAGCAGTAAAGGTTAGTGGAAATGATTGTAGTGACTATGGAGAAACCAAGGCCAAGTACCTCATGTAAGGCAAAGAGAAAGAGGTTACAAGAAAGAGGTGAGGGTACTGAATGATTCACTGGGGCTAAGGAGAGTGAGCCCTGGTTTAATGGCGCTGGGTTTGGCAAGTCTATAGTCATTAATGTTCTCAGTCACAGCCTTCCCAATGTAGGTAGTTGAAGCAGAAGGTAGATTTGGTGGCTTATGGAGTAAATGGAAAGAGAAGACCCATAAGCACAGTATAAACAAGCCCATCAAGGCCCAGATGGTTGAACCCAGCAAATGATGGTCTCTGACTTGAAGGAATTTTGAAGATGAAGATGAAGGAATTTTGAGGATTGGGTGTATTTCAGGCCTGGAGGGGACAGGCCTCAGAGGATACGAGGATAGAATTAGAGCACAGGTGGGGTTCACTCACTGAAGGTGACCAGAGTATTCCTGAGGGTGCTTGTCTCACCATTGTGTCACCAGAGCTCAGCACCTGTGCCAGAGAACTATGGCATTTCAGAACTATTGGACTGAGAAAGGGCATTTTTCCTCTGTGACATTGAGAAACAAAGGATGGAGAGTACGTGTGGATAAATTTGAAGGAGAAGGAAGAAGAATTGAAAGAGGTTATGCCTGGCAGCTTTCATTTTCCTAGTGAATAGCAGAGGGAAATTTACGTGCTGAGAATAGGGGAGCAGAAGTAGAATTGGGGGTTAAAGAGGAAAATAAGCAGAAGGAGGGAACGCACTGGTGAGAGGCTGATTGATCAGGGAGCTGCATCTAGCAGACCAACACGTGTGAACACCAGAGCAGGGACATGAGCAGGAGCCTGCCAGCAGCAATACTGAACGCTACGGCTGTCACTCACTATGTGTGCCGGGTGCCATACACTGTGTTGTCTTCACGACAGTCTTTAAAATGTGTGTCACTGCGCACATTCTACAGAGAAGGAAACCGACCACCCTGAGCGGTGGTGCAGGCTCACCAAACTTATCCGAGAATTACATAGCCTGGCCACTGTTTGAATCAGTCTGTCTCGCTACAACTCTGGGGCTTCTTCCACTGTGAGCATTACCACTGTGAGGATGGGGTGTGGAGTTCAAACCCCAGCTCCGTTACTTCTTATCTCTAGTCCATGCCAGCGGCGAAACTCAGCAAAATTACTTAACCTTTGTGTGTCTCATTTGTCTCCTCCATAGAATGAAGATAATTAAAGAATGAACCTTGTAGCTTTTTAGTGAAGGTGAAAAGGCATGATACAAGGTATGGAAGGCAATTAGCATATTACTTAGTGCATAAATAGCTCATAATATATGCCAGTCATTGTAGTTGTTGTTTTCTTAGTATTGTTGGGAATTCATTCTAAGTCACAATAGGAAATAGCGGAGAAGCCAGCTGGAACCAGTTTCTAGCCTCTAACCCAAATGGCAGCATTGGTCCCCAAACCTTTCCAAACACCTTACTTACTCCATGGACATTAATTAATGGTCCCTGAAAGAGGTGAGCAATTAAAAAAAATCTCTTTTCATTGCTTCTATCAGAGAAGAAAATGAGTTTCTGTGAGTTTTTGCACATGAGTTAGAAGAATCTCAGCATTTATACTTGGCAGTGGGGTTGGTGAGAAAAGTAACCAAGGGGGGGGGGGAAGCTAACTTTTAGTTAGCATCTGACTAGATGTGAGGCATTCTATAAGTCATTTATGTACCTTCTTATATTAACTTAACCCCTATAAGAGCCCTTTGAAGTAAGTATGATTGTTTTTCCTATTTTACAGATGAACAAACTGAGGCCCAAAGTGGCTAATTGAATGAGTAATAGAGTAGCAGGAAGGGGATCAGGAATCACATCCATGACTGTAAGACTTGAAAGCCAGCTGAGGTGATGAGGAAGGGAAGCCAGGAGTCACCTCCCTTCTCTCAGGGGCAAAGGCTGGGCCTTTCAAGTCTTAAGTGAAAAATCTAGTCTCTCCTCTTCTGAATTTTCTCTTCCTCTAAGCTTTCTCAGACACAGCTCAACCAATCTAGTTGACTCTCTGTTTTAAGATTTTGTGAGTGCTCTGTGATCACAAAACCCATTCCCACACCATGAATTATTTCCTACAGTTCTGACACCATTTATTTCCATAGCATTATACATTCCAGCCTTCTGACTATTTAAGATCAAAAGATGTGCTCTGGGCTCACATCTCACTCTCCCTCTCAGACACGATCCACCAAATTGGACTGAACAGTGGAGGCTCCAGCCTGTCATAGTTTGTAATGTTGCATAATTCCAAGGGCTCAGCATGTTTTATCAATGGTGAAGGAGAAATGGACTTACCCGCTGTGGGAGGCCTTCTGCGGGGGACATGGGAGAAGGCTTAGAAATGACAGCTGAAGGGCAGTGTTAAGATGTACAGAATCACTTCAGGGGATGGGGAGTTCACTTGGTTGAACTTGATTGAAACCAAGGCCAAGGGCAAAAGTTAACGAAGGGTCAGTGAAGAAGGATGAGGTCCATGTAGGCAACTGTGGGATTCTCCCCTGAAGAAGTCAGGGAAATAATCCATTTAGCAAGGGGCAAGGAAGAATGGCTGTGGTTGTGTCCAGATGGGGCTCACAGTGTCTGGAACTGAGCAGACTATGTATGCATTAGCAAATGGACCTCTTTGGGGTCTATGTGCTGATTCAACAAGCTTAAAGAGCATCTACTATTCTGTAGTATTCTACATTCTACTATTCTGTACCCATTCCTTTAGACCCTGGTCACTTAAAATGAATCAGACATTTTCCTGCTCTCAAGGAGCCTGTAATCTAGTAAAATATGTGGATGCATGAAGAGATGTTTTTAGCAAAGTTCTAGAGTAGAGCAGGGCTCAAGGGAGAGAGTGAACACCTAGAGGGTTGATCAAGCCTCCTGGGAATCTCGAGAGACTTCCAGAAGATGTGAGGCTTCCTTTACCTCTCACCCTTGTGCCCTAGCTCTAAGATTAGTAGGAGGTCTTGAAAACCTGATACCTGGATACCACACTTCATGGCATATTTCAATAATTGGGAACAAGTGTGATAAGCAGCAAAGAGACTGCTTTGGGTTGTCTCTGTATGTGAATCAGGCATGAGAGAGGAGAGGGGAATTGGAAAAGCAGTTGGACATGTGGCTTGGCATGTAGTAATGGGGCACTGAAAGTGACTCCTGATGATGGCAATGATGGCGGTGGTGGTCATGAGAGCCGCTTACATATGTTGAGTGCCCACAGTGTGTTGGGTATAGTGTTAAGCATTTTACATGGATCACCTGGTTTGTTCCTTCCAAGAAACTTGGGTGGATGAGTATTAATATAACTTTCACTTAATGGGTAATAAAATCAAGACTCAGAAGAGTTAATGGGATCCATCCAAGGCCATATGGCTAGTAGGCAGAATTAGTATTTGTTTCTAGGCAATTTGCCTTCTGAACCAGCAGCCCAGCGAAGATGGGAGAAGCAGGCTTGAAAACCCCCTTGGGTTAAAGTCTGCATTGCTCAGCACAAACCTCTCATGACAAATGATGCTCACACACTTTGGAGAAACTTCGTGACTGTGCCTGATTCTCAGCACTAATGTAGCTTGACTTGGGTCTGATATCCCACTTATCTCACCAGAATGACAATTAAGGGGGGGAAAAAGAGTTATTGCTATTCCGGCTTCCTCTATTGAGCTATGAATAAATGATGATAGCTGTGAAATAGTGTGGTGTTTAGATCGTTTCTGGTAAATTAAAAAAAGTAAAAATTGAATAAAGTGGTAATCCATGCAACCATTTAAATAAGAGGAGTGGAACAAAATTAGTAAACTCTTTTAGTGTCTTTCTGGCCTTGTCATTCTAATGTAATTAGTTTGCAAAAATATTAATTAATACTCAAACAGCTGACATGTTTTACATGTTGATTTGAAATGTGTTAATTATGTTTTATACTTTGCCCTATTACTGTCCTCAGCAGCAGCATAGGTGGGAATTCTGGTCCTATGGCCCTCTCCTTCTTATAGGCTGGCAATCACGTAGTTATTGAGATCTTTGCAATGCTCAGAGCTATTCATACCTCAGGAGAGAAGAAGAGAGAATGCTCTCTAGAAACAGCACTAATTTCGACTAATGTGGTTGCTGACTGCAAACACAGTATCTCAAGAAGGCTTCTTGAGTTCCAGTGAGTAGATGTGGTACTGAGTCATTAGGGTTTTCTGATAGTTAAGCTGAAGCTGGAGAAAGTGACTACTGAGCATCTTTCCTTGTATTGCATTCAGTCTTCAGACTAGATTCTGTCTAGATCTTGCAAATGGATTGGATACCCCAGTCTCAGAAGAAGGTGCTGAATTCTAGGTGTGTCTCATGGTAGATTTAGCCGTTGCCATGATTAGGGGATGTCGTCCGTTGCTCTGTAGTTTTCTTGTTAAAGATCAGTCAGGAGAGGTTAGGCTAGGCTGAAGTAACAAGTGAAGGGGGTAAGTTTCAATGACTTCCCCTAGAGAGGTTTCTTTTTTTTTTTTTTTTTAAAGATTTATTTTATTTAATTGAGACAGAGAGAGAGAGAATGAAAGGGGAGAAGTCAGAGGGAGAAGCAGGCTCCTCTCAGAGCAGGGAGCCTGATGTGGGACTCGATCCCGGGTCTCCAGGATCATGACCTGGGCCGAAGGCAGTCGCTCAACTAACTGAGCCACCCAGGCGCCCCCCAAGAGAGGTTTCTTTATCACCCATGGTGCACGTGCCGTGACCGTTGGGTGACTCTCCACGGAGTGATCAAACAGTACAGGCTGCTTCTACCTGTGGGTGCATTGTGTCAACACACACTTTGGCCATAAATATGGCAGGGAGCAAAAGAGACCATGGAATCTCTCTTGGGTTTTTCATGGTCTCAGTACAGAAATTATATACATCACTTCCACCCACGTCTACCAGCTAAAACTTTTCCCATGGCACCCACTGCAAGGGGTCTGGAAAATGTGAGGAGCACAAACATATTCCGTGAGAATTAAGTACCTGCCACAAAGTGATAATGATGATGATTATCATCTCTTTGTCATCCCAACCATTGTGCTTCTCCAAGCCCTACACTGTGGCTTACCTGCCAGGCACCTGTTTTGTATTTTGCAGTTTCTCTCAATTCACTGTCCTTTCCATCGTGAAGAAGGGAAGGTCCGGAGGGGTGAAACTTACACATTTACAGTCACACAGCTAGTAAGGGTCCAGCTGGGATTCAGCTCAAAATCTGACAGCAGAGGCTCCAGTGGTCTCTGCCTCCCAGTTTTTGGCAACTGTCCCTATGTAGCATTCTAGGGTGAGGAACTGGGAGCAGCACTCAGGACACCCATGTGGAATCAGGATAAGGGTTTGTTAAGTTTCTAAGGCATGAGATGATTGCTGGCCCAAGTTCGTGGGGAACCTATTACTTTTAGCCTATAGATTCACATTCTTTATCATATTTGACTCTTAGAATAATCCTATGGAGCATTTGTGAAGAACGTGATTAGCTCCTGTTTATTGACACAGTGACAGAGGGCCCAGGAGGAAACTTGCCAGAAGAAACCTGGGTAAACAGGTCTCTGGAGTCCTGAACTTGCCACTGTGTATGGGACTGAAGGTCCTCAAGACCCTAGACCAGAGACCTGTTGTCTTTTGGCACGTGGTGAGAACTATGGGCCTCTCTGCAGATTAAAGTCTTAAAATATTTAATAAAATACTTAAGATCACTAAGTTAAGCAAATGTATTGAAATGCATTTTCTAAAATAATGGGATCTAGTAAAATTGTTGTTTTCTTTATAACACATTGAATAACAAGCAAGCGTAGTAATTACTATAATTTGGAAATAGCAATAAGCGTTATGATGTTTTGAGATATCTGTGACAATTATAATGTAAAGTGACTAAAAAAATCTTATTTCTGTTGGTGACAAAGTCACAGGTACTGGTATTACTACTGTGATTTGTTGCTTACATTCATAATTAAAGGGACTGCTAGGGTACAGTGAGATGGTGGTAGAAATTTAGCTTTATTTTTCCAATCCAAGTTCATGGGCACTGGGGTTCATCTAGGGAATCCCCTTGGAGGTCTTAGAGGCTTAAGAATCTTGTTCATCCTTAGCTCTGGATTAGGATGTCCCAAGCCATATTTTGGAAAAGTTAAAGTTTGTGGTGCATCCATCCACTTATTCTGTCCCACCTTTGCCATTGTCATTCATGGCCCAGTGCCTGATCTTGACCCTCAGATCCTTCTTTCCCTCCAGAGCACACGTGGCATTTAACAGGACTGGAGTTTATTAAAGGCTCATATTTTTTTTCAATATTATGCGTTATGGTAAGACTTCATGCCTATTATTTTAATTTTGGTATTTTATTGTTACACATATTTTACAGAAAGTAATAATGATGGTTAATATTTATGAATACTACTATGCATCAGGAAGTCTTCTTAGCACTTTATATACTACAATAACAACAATTACTATAATAGCAGTTGTAGCAGCTCAGACTTACATAGCACTCCCTAGATGCTGGGCTTATTTTGTTCTAAGAAATTTATGCATTTAACTTAAATTATTCCCCACCACGTTCCTATCAGGTAAGTGTTAGTTGTTCCCATTTTACAGAATGGTAAGTAGAGGCAGAGAGGTTTAAAAACTTGCCCAAAGTCACGTAACTATGAGGTGAAGCCTTAAATCCAGACATTCCAATTTCATAGTCTGTGAGGTTAGCTAACAAGTTCCACTGTCTTGCTTTTAATTTCATTAAATGCTCCTCAGAACAATTCTGGACGTGGATGTTATGTTTGCCCCGTTTCATAGATCAGGCAGTTGAGGAACAGAGGTTGAGAAACTTACCTCTGAGTCAGTTTCATTCGGCTCAAAGATACAACAAGAGAGATTGCAGGTGATAGTCCAGGGAACTTTTAGGGGCTATGCTTATTAGAAAAGTCTTACATTACTTCTGCCCACCTTTCATTGGTCAGAAATTGGTCACATGGTCCCACTGAACTGCAGTGGAGGCTGGCAAATGTAGTGTAGCTGTGAATCCATGGGGTGAGGTGGGGTGGGGGGCAGGTAGAGAAATGGGTTTGGGTGAACTTGGAGCAGTCTCTACCACAGGCACTAAGCAGAGCTCTGTAAGTTGATAGCTCATGGGGAGAACCCATCCATCCCAGAAGCAGGATTGGGGTGTTGCATCTGGGGTCCCTAACCCATGCCTGATCCACAGTCCCCTGTGGTGCCTGTACTCAAACTTTAGCCTGCGTCCTCTGGGGCACTGAGTGCCAGTGCTGTTCTCGAGGGTGGTTCGTAGGCTGAATTTGACACAAATGCATTACTGCAAATTAGAGAACGTGAAAAATCTCATGCTGTGGGGATTTGGTCTCTGGGTCTATTTTTAAAAGCCATGAGGAGTCTGCAAATGAAGTATTGTCAAATAGAAAACAGATTAAAATGTATAATAGTTTATTACTATACATTTAAATGAATATTTAAAATGTAGTCTTATTTTTTATTTTATTTTTTAAAGAAAATGGTTGTTGGCTTTCCCCCCCTTTAGTTTGGTTTGTATTTTTTAATTTGAATGATTCAGCCCCTGCCTGAGGATCTTCTGCTCACAGCCTCCACGTGTGGCCAGTTTACTGGCACATGATTAGGCCCCCCAGGCAGGTGAGAGAAATGGATGCTTCAATCCTGTATCATTTGGTACCATGCACCATAGTCCCTCTTTTCTCAGGTATCTTGGGTTATAAATCATAGCTTCATTTTAATGCGCTTTTCTTTGGAGAGAAGAGAAAAGACAGGGGACAGAAACAACACAACGTTGATTTAAAAACACTCTGATATTAGATGTTCACAGAATTATGTGCATATTAAAATTGGAAAAGATCTCCCCATACCCTAAAAAAAAAAAGCAAACCAGTAAGACAAAACAGAAATATAGTTCTGTTCCTGATGATTCTTTTCTTCAAACTCTCCAAGGATGAAACAAAGCTACTTGATGACTACCCTTCTGTTAAGCACAGGTAGACAGACTGCCTTGGAGGAACATGCAGTCCTACACGGGGGTGACAAGCACCCATGGTCCCAGTGTGGGATTCCGCTAATTGCGAGTGAGGGATTTGACCATGCCTGTCCCTCTGCTTCTGGAATCCGAAGCTTGTTTGTTTGAAGCTGAGAGCGTGCCGGGCAGCTCTCATAAGCATGGTATTTTTGACTGTGTACCCTGTTTCTTTCTTGTTCCGAGTAGCACACCGGTCACATAAAGGAACTGGGCGAGAAAATCACTTTGATTAGTGACTTTCCTGTGGATGTATTTCTTTTCTTTCATATTTCGCATTTTGAATATTTTATGAAAATGTTTCCCTTTCCAAGTGAGCTAATGCTGTGGTTTAAATAATACTACTGGAAGGTAGGAACCTATTTCTCCCTTTAGGGACAACACATAATCTTACTGATGGGAAGAAATGAACACCGACATGAAAAGCCATTGCATTAAGCACTTGAACTCTGGGATCTGATTAACTTGGATGTGGTTTGCAGTTCTCTCGTGACTTGCTACATAACCTAACATTTCAACTTCTCATCTTTAAGACAGGAACAATCATTGTCACTACCTTATAAAGTCGGGTGAGGATTAAATGAGATAAGGCAATTACAGCAGAGGGTACAATGCCTGACACATAGCAGTTGTCAGTAAATAGTACCTCAATTTTACATTTAAGTAGCATCCCAGATGACTCCAGAGATTGCCTACAGATCACTTTCACCACCTCTCACTCTGCCATTGAATACTATCCACTGAAAGCTTTCATTGTAACCTTGGAGGAGAGAGATGGACGACAGTAAGATGATAGTGGATGTTTTTGAATCTGGCTTCCCAGACTAATTGGAACTTTCAGAGTGCCTGTGGTAGAGACAGCTCCAAGTTCGCCAAAATCTATTCCTTTTTCTCACAGCTGGACTACATTTGCTAGCCTCCCTTCCAGTTCAGGGGGACCATGTGACTCAGTTCTAACTAATGGAACATGTGCAGAAGTGATGTCCAACTTTTCCAAGCATAGCCCATAAAAGTTCCTTGGACTGTCACCTGCCATCTCGCTTGTTCCATCTTTGAGCTGAATGAAGCTAGCTCTGAGGCAAATTTCTTTTTTTTTTTTTTTTTAAGATTTTATTTATTTGTCAGAGAGAGACAGAGAATGTGTACAAGCAGGGGGAGCAGCAGGCAGAGGCAGAGGGAGAAGCAGGCTCCCTGCTGAGCAAGGAGCCCGATGTGGGACTCGATCCCAGGAGCCTGGGATCATGACCTGAGCCAAAGGCAGATGCCTAACCACTGAGCCACCGAGGCGTCCCCCTGAGGCAAATTTCTTAAGCTCTCTGTGTCTCAGTTGTCTAATCTACAGATATGAGTACTAATGGTCAGAGGAGTAAGCAGTTATTATGAAAGACCTTGGTGGATAATGGGCTAGGTTTAGAATGTGAGCTCTCTGAGGGGACTTTGGTACCTGGGAGGCAAAATGTGGCATCAGTTTGGAGAGAAAGCCCGTTCTCCCATTTCATCATGCTCTGGTGCTCCTGGAGTCCCTGTAGCCTCTCCCATAAACATCTGGTGTTCTGTTGGGAGAGCTAATATCTTACTTGGGCCCAGAGGTGGGAGAATTTAGAACCATTGCCTTGAGAGCCAGCATACAAGGAAGCCCTATTTTGTAAGTCTTGTCACTGAGGCAGGATGTTCTTTGGATCCTTTGTGGATGAGCATTTTTTAAATGGAGAAGCTTCCAGACCTCTTAAACTTTCCCACCTCTTCTAAGGCAGGGGTGGTTGTCACAGTTTACCAGGCTGATGCGAAGTCTTCTGCCAGGTTCCTCTCTACCACCTTGGTGATCTGCCACCATAAAGAGATTTCATACGTCGTTAAGAGAGATTTCATATGCATCAACATAATGCTATGTTCCTACCCGGAATATCACATTAGACTCCTGTAGCCTTTTTAAAACTTACAAGACAACCATATTTTTTCCCCTTAAATCATCCAATCTGCCATCTGATGCCCCAAAAAGGAGCTGCTAGTAAAATAGCAACTTGCAAAATTAAGAAAAGTATCACACAAAATGTTAGCTAAAAACGTGAACTCTGCAACCTGTGCTTAGGGATTGGAGTCAGGGGTGAGCATATAGATGCACACAGATGTCCTGCTATTTCAGAAACTCTTTTCTCTCCCCAAAGTGACAGAGCGATTGGGATGTAACTAATGTCCTCCAAAGGTCCTGGCTTGATTTGGGTTCTCTATATTCCCTTTCAGAATTTTCTCATTTTCCCTATGCTCATGTTGCCCAAAGAAATCTGCTTTGAAATCAAAGTAAAGAAATAAATTCTACTTACTCGTGGAGTTTGGAGGCAGGAAGTGATATTCTTACTTATTCAGTCATTGACAAACACTTAACTGGGCATCTGCTTGGCACCAGATGTTCTGATGTGTCCTGGGTCTTCTGCTCTGAACCATGATTCTGGCTCTCAAGTCACTTGCTGGGGATGAGACTTAGATAGTCCTTGAGGAAAGTGCTCCAGTGCACATGTGAACAGTACCTGCTGGGAGCCCACCAGCAGAGGGAGTGACCCTACATTTCTACTCCAGCAATTCCCGCGTGTGACTTTTTTCCTACACCAAGCAATTCTCTGACACCAGCTGGGTGTCTTAAAATTCTGCTCAATTCTGACACGAGCTACCTGGAGATAAGCCCCAGAACAGGTTTAGGGTTTGGTCCTACAAGATTGCCCTCCCCCTGGGGTACCTGAGCGGCTGCCTTTGGCTCAGGTCATGACCCTTGAGTTCCAGGATCGAGTCCCACATCGGGCTCCCAGCCCCACGGGAAGCCTGCTTCTTCCTCTAACCTTCTCTCCTCTCATGTTCTCTCTCACGTTCTCTGTATCTCAAATAAATAAATGGAGTCTTTAAAAAAAAAAAAAAGATTGCCCTCCCCCATTCCCAAGCTAATCGGAAGTCCGAGCTGTCACCTGTGCTTCTGACCAATTGGCTATAGATTAGAGGTTCCAGTGACACCTCTTTTGGGTTTGATTAATTTGCCCACAGAACTCAGGGAAATACTTGGCTTACTAGATCACTGTTTATTATGAAAAGATATAATTCAAGAACAGCCAGCTAGAAGATAGGCATAGAGGAAGGTATGTGGGAAGGAGGTGTGGAGTTTTCAAGCCCTCTCTGAGCTGACCACTCTCCACATACCTCCATGAGTTCACCAATCCAGAGGCCCTCTGGATTTGTATGGAGGCTTCATTACGTACTCACTGTTGACTAAATCTTGACAATTGGTGATTGAATTCAGTCTCCAGCCCCTCTCCTCTCAGGAGGGTCTGTGGTAGAATTCCAAGTTCCAATCTTGAAATCACAGGGTTGGCTCCAGGAGCAACCAGTCTCACCCTTGATGACCTAGGGGCTTTCCAAAAGCCACCTCATTAACATAACAAAAGACCCCTCAAGTGCTCTCCACACTTAGGGAATTCTAAGCATTTTAGGAGCTCTGTGCCAGGAGTGCAGATTAAGACCATAAATACATTTTTCTTACTATAAATCACAACATCACAGCCTAGTTCAGCACCACTGGATGCAATCACCAGTGGTGGTTCAGCCTCCTGAGTCCCAGACCACACAGCTCCTGGGGTCGTGCCCCTAGTCTTCCACTTACTATCTCTGTTACCTTGGATGAGTTAAGTCTCTGCATCTGTCTTTCCTCATCTGTAAAACTGGGAGGATGGGTGTTTCAGACTATCAAACAGATTAATACACATAAAATGCTGAGCCCCATACCTGAAAGAGTAAGGTTTACAGAATATTGCTTATTGCCAGTCAGGAGAAGAGTTCTGTCAAAAGAGCCAGAAATAACGTTCAGCTCATGTATGCTCCTAGAATTGTGGGGAGCTCCATTTTTCCATTAAAATAACAATACATATTTGGTTACCTCATGCAAATAAAAACTGTTGGGTTGCTAACTGGAGAGTGATGCTTTATTCAAACTTTCCTTCCTTCCTTCCTTCCTTCCTTCCTTCCTTCCTTCCTTCCTTCCTTCCTTCCTTCCAGCTGATGGATAATTCCTTTATTCCATGACTTCTCACCCTGGGCATAATAGACACTTGGGACCAGATAATTCTCTCATGTGGTGGTGGGGCATTCTGCATATTGTAGGATGATTACTAGCATCTTTTGCCTCTACCCACTAGATGCCAGTAGTATATCCTTTCTCTCGGTTTTGACAACCAAAAATATCTTCAGACATTGCCAAAAACTTGCCTTAGATGGACAATCAGAGCCTTAAGAGAAATGACCCATGAGAGCTTTTGTTCTGTACAAGTCCCCCACGTGAAGCAGCTCTGTCACATCCTGGTGCTTGGCCCAACACACCACAGCAGCCCCAGTTAGTTCAACAGACAGAAATGATACAGTTCTTCTCCAGACACCGTGTAGCCACAACACTGCCTTGGGTGGATGTTCACCTTGCATTCCTTTCCCCCCATTTTTGCAGAAGTTAAAACATAGGCCCAGAGAAAGGGGGTCAGTCTACCCAGGGACCAAACCATGTAACTGCATGGCTGTGCCAGAGTTCTGTCTGGTCCCAGTTCTTTGCATTCCTCTTACTGCAGACACTTTGCTCACCTGCTACGTTATAAAGATGGAGGGGTATGTGGCCAGTGCCAGGAGCTCAAATAAAATGATGGCATTAGGATTTCTGGTGTTCTGAAAAATAGAGGAAACAACACACACAAACACACACACACACACACACACACACACACCCATCCATCCATCCATCCATCCATCCAAACTATTACAAGACATGTAAGGTCTTATGAGACTGGTCTCCTGGGCAACCTCATCTCAGGCCAGTCTCCACTCATTCCCCAGCTTCACTGATCCTCTCACACTTGTATCAAAAGTTCTTCCACAAAAAAAAAAATCTTCCATGTCAGGGCCTTTGTATAGTTTGTTTCCTGGAATGACCCCGAACAGCCTTTCTATTTGGTTAGCTTCTCTCCTCGTCTTTCCCCAGATATCTTCCCTATTAGTCCATTCTAAGCTAAGCGCCTTCTATTATCTTATATATGAAGTTTTTAAGAAGTATGGCTTATCACAGTTTATATCTATGTCACTCATTTGTCTCCTCAAAAGCGTGTTTTATTCTGTGGCTGTTCCCTGCAAGTGTAGGCCCCGTGGTTAATGTCATATGTTCCTGCCTCCAACGTTTAGACCATAGTTGGCAAACACTTAATAAATATTTGTTAAATTTAAAAATGAATGGAAAACTGAATGAATGAATAAATGACTGCACTTACACAACCTTGCCTAGACACTGGGTGTGGTACAGAATCCTAACTTCATGATGCTTCCTGGCCAAAAGGAGGCTCATTTCACCTTCTCCTCTGGGCTGTGCATGTCTCTTTGCTGGGAGTGGTAATCGAGGCCCTGGACTGCTCAAGATTTGTTTGAATAATATATTAGTCGTCACACACTCTTGAATAAAAAATGCCATAATGCATTCATTCATTCATTACAAAAATTTCTGTTAAGTACCTACTTTGTGCCAGACCCCATTCTGGGCACTGAGGAAACCGTACAGATTCTGAGCACGTCCTCACAGAGGAGCAGGCACATAATGACAACTAGCTGAGAGCTAGCACAGAGCAGCGCCAGGTGCTGGGGAAGCAGATCCTAGAGGGATCTTGCCAGTTGGGTTAGGGAAAGCCTCTCAGAGGAATTTATGTTTAAACTGAATCCTGAGAGACCAGCAAGTGTTGGCCAAAGATAGAAACGGCAGCCTGTGTTAAAGTGCTAACATGAATTCGAAAGAACTGAACCCATTTTACAGTGGCCAGGGAGCAGAGAGCCAGCATACAGCCCAGAGTAAGTACCTAGCGAAGAACAAAGACCCCATAAATGGTGGCCAATGTGATACAGCTGCTCCTTTCCCTGTCCATGTTTTCAGAAGCTGCAGGGTGGCCCGGGACATGAAACAAAGGGCATGTTGACCAGAGAGGCTGGGCGTCCCAGTTTCACCATGAAAAGACTGAACTATAGATCCTGAGCAAACTATATAGTTCTCTTAGTCATAGGGGAGAGAGCACAAGCTTGGAGTTGAGAGCTGGCCCGAGATCCCTGCTGTGTGTCCTTGAGCAAGCTGCTTTCCCTCTCTAAGCCTCTTTTCCATACCTATACAGAAAAGAATCATGACACATTGAGCGTTCATGATGCTTATTGTCTATCAAACACCTGGGCCAATCATCCCTCCTGCATAGCTCACTTTGTCCTCACCATCGCAGCACTCATTTTATAGCTGAGTAAACTGAGGTGCTGAGAGTGAGTGATCTTGCCTTGAGGTCCCAGAACTAATATTGGAGATGTTGGGGTTCACCTACATCTGTCTGCCTCGGGAACCTGAGCTGACAGCCCTACACTATGCTGTCATTTGGGATTATTGAGAAGATAAAGTAGAACAATTCATTCGCTGGGTATTTTGCCTGGCACCAATTGAGGAAATATGATTGGACAGATGTGGGTTCTAATCCTATTTTTATCTCTTACTGGCTGTGTGAATCCTTCAAATGCTACACCTATCTGGGTCTCAATTTTCCCATCTGCAAAATGGGAATGATCTGAGATTCTGCCTCCCCTGATAGGAACATTCATTGAGGATGTAAGCAAGTCCCTTAGCACAATGTCCTAGTAAGTACTCAACACAGGTCAACTCTAATTATTATTAGGTATATGGTAGGTGCTATACTAATGTTGGGCCTCCTACCCTCTCTTCCTGATTTTCCCTCTTGGCACAACGGGCTTCAGAAAGTGCAAGGCCCCTCATCTCTCTCATGCACAAGAGAGACCAGGATGTCTCCAATATGAGGCAGTGACAAAAGCCAAGGGGATGAGAGGGACCCATCAGAACTATTTTCCTCCAACTGATTATGATGTGTGACCAGGTAGGGGGATGCCCTTGGTTTGGAGTTCTTTGTGTTCTTTCCCTAAAACAAGCGCCTTCCATGCCAAGCCATCTTTCCTGCACAACACTTTAATTTACATCTTTTAATAACTTGGGTTGCCATGGAAGCGTTGGAATTCAGTTTTAAAATAGACAAACTAATTGTTTCAGTCAGTTTGGGTATTTGCTGTCAAGGAAACAGCCAGCTTTCCCCCATTGCTTAATTGGATGTATAAGGTGGCAAAATGGCAAAGGGGTTCTTCCCACCCCATGGCCAGGCAGGGGAGGCACCATGAGGCATCCAAGGGAACTTACCCAGTCCTAGATGTGCACCTAGGAAGAGGTGGGTCTGGACTAATGGAGGGGGTCAATAGGGCAATAGAGGTGGAAGGAGGGAGGCATAGAAGAACCATAGTAGGGCATAGCTCCTGAGGCAAAGCACAGGGCTAGGACATTATGACAGTTAGCCATGGTTCCTCTAGCCTTGAATGGAGGCCCAGAGGCTCTCCCTTCTGGGGGATTCTAGCCACAAAAACACCACCAGCAAAAACACATGGTCCGAGGGCTGGAACCCACTTCCTCACTGAGATCGATGAAGAAGCATGACTCTTTCACCCAATGACCAATTTTCACTTACCTTCTTTTCTGTGCCAGGTAGGTATGTACTAGGCTCTGGGAGTCTAGCCGATCCAGAGAGAAGATAGCATCATTCATTTATTTAATCATTCAACAAATATTTATTGCATTCTTGTTAGATATATTAGTGAACATGCTAGTTCTCTGCCTTTATGGAGCTTATATTCTAGCATGGTAAACAGACAATGAATAAGAAGAATAATGGATTGCATGGGATGTTGAAAGCTACTATGGGGAATGTCAAAAGGAAAGAAAAAATGGAACAGAGAACAGGGGATTAGGAGTGTCGAATTAATGATTTGTCTGGTTATGCTTCCTTGAGAGAGTGAAGTCTGAGCAAAGACTTGATAGTGGTAAGACCATTAGCCAAGTGGAACCTTGGTGATTAAGTGTGATTAGGAGTGATTAAAAATTATCCCTCTGTTAATTGGAGCAGATCTGAGTTGGAATTCTGTTTTTCATTACTTATTCCCCAAATGATGCCTGCCTGTGACAGCACCTCTTTAAGCCTTAATCTCCCCATCTCTATAGTGGGGATAATAGTACTTTAAGTGGTTTTTAATGGTTAAGCGAGTTAATGTTTATTAAATGCCTAGCATATAGTAACAGGATGATGGTTTTAATGGTAATGATGATGATAAGGTTCATAAATCAATGAGGAACAAGAATTAAGATAAGTAGAGAGGCATCAACCATTTGTTATTTGTGGAAGCCTTTGGATGCTTTCAGATAGCCTAGAAATAGCCAGGTCTTTGTGTACTATGATTAATTAGTTGCAAGATGGAAAATTAAAGGAGAGGTAAGGAGTAACTTGAGACTGAAGGCTGGGCCCCCTGTGGGTGTTTGTAGTCATCCAGATAGGACATGATGGTGGCCTGGATTATGGTCATGGCAGTAGTGGTATAGTGGAGAGATGTCCATTGGTGATATACATTTTAAAATATGCCACCCGATCTTAATACAACCACAATGGTCCATTTTTCTGGGTGTTCCCTATAATGGCACACTGATTTACTTCTAGTCTCTTACTATACCTATTTAAAAAATTGAGGCAGACTGATACAACAAAAGTAAGACATGGAAACAATTCAAAAACATTGTAAGAGTAAGCATCTAAGATAAATCTTCTCTCCATCAGAGTGCTGAATTTCTGAGTTTCCTGGCAGCAAAGGCAAAATGAGAAACATTATTGGGTCATATAATCTATATTGCATGGTGAGATGGAAGACAAAGTTCATCTGTAGGAGAGCACATTGCATAAGCATTGAACTCGGAGAGGGATCAGTCAGTTGCTTCCATATTTAAGGTTTATTTTATGATAGAAAAGCAGTGCCTTCAACAAAAAGATTGTCTGCATCAACATTTCCTGCTCTCATCTGCCAAGGTCATAGTGTTAAATCTTAACTTAGTTGAGGCAGTTTCATGGGGGGAGATAACGTAATATCCAGGTGCTTGTCTTTCTAATTTAATATAAGACTAGAACTTAGAGAATCCCAAGAAATGGATGACTCATATGCCCATTAGATTATCTATCTCAGATATTAGATTTCTCAGATGAGCTTCTGGAAGGAGAAGCTGGATTTCAGTCAACTCATGGCTGGACTCTCTAGTGAATGCCAGCTTCTATGTCATTGAAGAAGAAAATGTATGTGCTTGAAATATCAGGGTCAGGGGAGTTTGCATTCTGAAATGAGAACTGGGCAGCTTGATCTTTCTTCTTCTTGAGCTGGAGAAGGAGCTGGTGTGGCCTATGTATAGAAAAAGGTATTGGCATTGAGAAAATCTAGTCTGAACCCATTTCTGCCACCAAATATTAAGTAACTAAGTTCAAGTTAGTTTACCTCTTGCAGACTCAATTATAACCTAGGGTAAATGTGGGCATCCATATATGCAAGACCCACAGCTAATATCATCCTCCATGGGGAAAACTGAGAGCTTTTCTCCTATAGTCAGGTGCAAGACAGAGATGTCCTCTCTTACCACTACTCTTCAACATAGTACTGGAAGTGTTAGCCTCAGCAATGAGATAACAAAAATAAATAAAAGCCATCCAAACCAGCAAGGAAGAAGTCAGACTCACTATTTGCAGGCAACATGATACTCTATGTAGAAAATCCAAAAGACTCTATCAGAAAATTGTAAGAGCTAATTCATGAATTCAACTGAGTTCTAGGATTTTAAATCAAGGTACAGGAATTTTTTGCATTTCTATACACCAATAATGAAGCAGCAGAAAAACAAATCAAAGAATCAATCCCATTTGCAGTTGCATTAAAAACAGTAAGATACCTAGGAATAAACCTAACTAAAGAGGTAAAAGATCTGTATTCTGAAAACTCCAGAACAGTTATGAAAGAAATTGAAGAGGTTACATAGAAATGGAAAAGCATTCCAGGATTGAAAGAGCAAACATTGTTAAGATGTCTATGCTACCCAAAGCAGTCTACACATTTAATGCAATCTCTATCAAAATAACACCAGCATTCTCCACAGAGCCAGAACAAACAATCCTAAAATACATATGGAACCACAAATGACCCCAAAGAGCCAAAGCAATCCTGAAAAAGGAAAGCAAAACTGGAGGCATTTCATGCCATATGACAAAGCTATAGTCATTAAGACAGTATGGTACTGGCATAAAAATAGACACACAGATGAATGGAACAGAATAGAAAGCCAGAATTGGACCCACAACTCTATGGTCAACTAATCTTCAACAAAGCAGGAAAGACTCTCCAGTGGAAAAAAGACCATCTCTTTAACAAACAGTTTTGGGGAAGCTGGACAGCAACGTACAAAATAATGAAACTGGACCACTTTCTTACACCATACACAAAAAGAAATTCAAAGTGGATGAAAGACCTCAGTGTGAGACAGAAAACCATCAAAATCCTAGAGGAGAACATAGGCAGAAACCTCTTTGATCTTGGCTATAGCAACTTCTTATTAGACACATCGCCGGAGGTAAGGGAAACAAAAGCAAAAATGAATTATTGGGACTTCATCTAGATAAAAAGCTTCTGCACAGCGAGAGAAACAACAAAACCAAAAGGCAGCTTATGGAATGGGAAAAGATACTTGCAAATAACATATCAGATAAAGAGTTAGTATCCAAAATCTATAAAGAGCTTATCAGATTCAACACCCAAAAAACAAATAATCCAGTTAAGAAATGGGCAGGGGGGGGCACCTGGGTGGCTCAGTGGGTTAGGCCTCTGCCTTCGGCTCAGGTCATGATCTCAGGGTCCTGGGATCGAGCCCCGCATCGGGCTTTCTGCTCAGCGGGGAGCCTACTTCCCCCTCTCTCTCTGCCTGCCTCTCTGCCTACTTGTGCTCTCTCTCTGTCAAATAAATAAATAAAAATCTTCTTAAAAGAAAATTAAAAAAAAAAAAAAGAAATGGGCAGAGGACATGCATAGACACTTTTCCAAAGAAGACATCCATATGGCTAACAGGCACATGAGAAGATGCTAACATCACTCATCATCAGGGAAATACAAATCAAAACCACTGTGAAATACCACCGCACACCTGTCAGAATGGCTAAAATTAACAACATCAGAAACAACAGGTGTTTCCAAGGATGCAGAGAAAAGGTAACCATTTTACACTGTCAGTGGGAATGCAAAGTGGTGCAGCCACTCTGGAGAACAGTATGGAAGTTCCTCAAAAAGTTAAAAATAGAACTTCTGTATGACCCAGTAATTGCAATACTAGGTATTTACCCAAAGGTTACAAAAATTAGATCCGAAGGGATATCTGCACCCTGTTATTTGTAGCAGCATTATCAACAATAGCCAAGCTATGAACCCAAATGTTCATTGATAGATGAATGGATAAAGAAGATGTGGGGTGTATGTACGTGTATGTGTATGACAGACAATGGGCTATTACTCAGCTATCAAAAAAATGAGATCTTGCCATTTGCAGTGACGGCAATGGAGCTGGAGTGTATTATGCGAAGTGAAATAAGTCAGTCAGAGAAAGACAAATACCATGTGATCTCACTTGTGTAATAGAAGAAAGGAAAGTCATCAACATATGGATGAAGGAGAAGGGGAGGGAGGGAGGGAGGGAAATAAACAATAAGAGATTCTTTTTTTAAGGAAGATTTTATTTACTTAAATAAATTAGAGCGAAAGAAAGAGAGCAAGAGAGCCAGCATGAGGGGGAGAGGGAGGAGCAGATTCCCCATTGAACTGAGAGTCTGATGTGGGGCTTGGTCCCAGAACCCTGGGATCATGACCTGAGCCAAAGGCAGACACTTAGCCGACTGAGCCATCCAGGCACCCACCCGTAAGGGACTCTAAATGATAGAGAACAAACTGAGGGTTGATGAAGGGAGGTGGTGGGGGATGGGATAGATGGGTAAAGGGTATTAAGGAGGATACTTTTTGTGATGAGCACTGGGTGTTGTATTTAAGTGATGAATCACCTAATTCTACTCCAGATACCAATAGTGCACCATATGTTAATTAAGTAAAATTTAAATTAAAAAGAAATAAGATCCAGGAAAAAAAGAAATGGAAAAAGAAACCCCAAAAACAAAAATGTGGACATCTTTAGCTTTTTAAATTAATTTATCTTTATTTTAGAGAGCAAGAGAGAGAGTGGGGCAGGGGGAAAGGGGAGAGAAGATCTCAAAGGAAACTCCCTGGTGAGCACAGAGCCCGCCATGGGGCTTGATCCCATAACTCCGAGATCATGACCCTAGCCAAAATCAAGAGCCCAATACCCAATCTACTGAGCCACCTAGGCAGCCCTAAATGCAGGCATCTTACACAACTGTTGGAGGATTAAATGGTGTAACAGGTGTCAGATACCTAAAACAGCTTAGAACAGAGGCATTTAATACATTATAGATATAACGATTATTTTAATTGTAAAATAAGAGCAATTTAGCTGTTTTGCTGAATCTTAAAGCCAACCTCAGAATGTTACTAAAGCCCAAGATGCACATTTCTAAATTGAAAAGAATGTACAAACTAAGCCTGCATTCCTGAGATTTCCTGGGGAGGGGATCATGGAGGAAATGGGTAGCATCACAGGCAAAGTGTAAACCTTTCTGTCTTAGGTCAGGTGCTCTAGTAGCAGAATCTGAGACAGGATTCTTATTAGGGGGTGTATGGAAGAGTATTTGGTGGAGAAGGGAAGTAAGAGGAGAATAAGGAAAATAAAAGACTAAGCAAGGATGGGGAAGAATCCGTCAGAATTAAATCTCAGAGTGATCTCACGGGATGCTCTGGAACAATAATTACACCACAGAATTGGTCCTGTCTTCCCATCTTGAGGCAAGAGAACCAAACTTTTTGTACTCCTAGGCCCTTGGCTGAGATTTGCCTCCTGGAGTTGGGGGAGGGTGGGCTAGACTTGCAATGGAGGTGGCTTCCATTTGAGAAGGGAGATGGGTTAGTTATCATCAGCCAACCCTCTCACATCTGGGGTCTGGTGCTCTAGCGGGTAAAGAGGGCCTGGGTGAGGGACCAGCAAAATCCACTACACCTCCTAAACATCACCTATTAATTCCTGATTTCTTCTCTTTTTCATCACCTGCCAAAATCACTGTGCTTTCTCTCTACACTCCTTTTCTGTAAGTCAAAAGTCTCTTCTTTCCTTTACCACTATTTAAACCTACTTATCCCCTTTTATCATAGAATAGTTATTCCATTCTGCCTTCTTCCCTTTGCATCTCGAAACAGCCTTCTTAAAGGCTCATAGGTATTTAAACTTTAATATTTCCTATTTCTATCATTACTATCTCCTGGGAAACATGTGGGTAGGATCAATGTTATTCTCAAAAAATCAGCTTTGAATCTGCAAGAACACATAGGGGGAGATACAGTAGCCACCCTTGAGGTTTGCTCCACTTAATTTCAAAGAGAAACTTGGTGTGAGAAGGACACATTTCAGCACCTAGGAAAACAACAAGCCTCAGGGTGTCCCTCTCTTGGCTAGTCTAAGGTGAACAAACCTTTTCATCCTTACTGCCAGTTTCTCAGGAGATTCATTGGGTGTCCTCCAATTTTTTTTTTTTTTTCAGTTTGGCAATAGCCGTATGTGAGAGCATATCACCGGACAGTCAAAAATCATGCCTTTTTTTGCAATTCGCTTGACCATCTCTCTGAGTAGACTTGTTTCACTCTTGAATGTTAGAGGTTAGAGCTTTGTAGCTCCAAATGTTTTTTCATAGTTCTCATAGAAGACCAGGAATTTAGGAAACTGCCTCTGTGTATCATAGAGCAAGGTTCCAACTGGGCTAGCTGAAAGGCAGGGAGAGCCTGACGCATGATGTGTTTCTGAAAGATCTGGTATCCTTCTTGTTCAGATGCATAACCAATTGAAACTCTGATGCCTCCTGGCCTAGAGAATGATCCTGGGCCCAGAGTCCATTGTCCTATTTGATGGAGGACATATGAACTTTATGGAGGAACGATGACGGTAATAGCCAACAGTGGCCGGTGCTTTTTTGGGCACCCACATGTAAGATCATATTTCAGTCTTTCCATAGCACAAATGGGTTCTTTTCTTAGCACCATTTTGCAGATGAATAAGTCAAGGCACAGAGAGGACTTCCCACAGAGGTGTTTGCTTGGGCATGCTTAAAGCTTGAAAAGAATTACTTCAACATTACATTTACAATTTCCCCCTCATTTGGACAGTTCATTGATTAGCATCTAAGCTTTCTCTCTGCTTTCCAGATGTAATGGGTGGGGGTGGAATCCTATCTCATTTTGTCACTGTGGTGCCCTCAGTTTCTAATACCATAATAGGCACATAGTATGTGCTTAGCACAGTGTTCATTGATCCATGAATGAAGCATTCAGATGTGAATAGAGAGACTGTAGGAGAGGATGTTTTCTAGGCAGAGAATAGCATGTCCTAACGGGTAAGAGAGAGAGAGAGAGAATGAGAAAGAAAGAGCACTTTCTCCAAACAACTGCATTTCTGCAAAGAGATTTATTTCAGTAGATATGAGTGAAGAGATGGAGATTCTATTTCCGCCTTAGCCCTTTTGCCCTGCTCATCTCAACTGCCCTGCTCTGCCTCATGCAGCCAGTTCCTCATCCGTATTCTTCCCAGGCCATCCCTCCAGCCCAGTAATCTGTTTCTGTCCTTTCAAGAAGTTAATAGGACAAAAACAAATCACCGGTCTCCAGCAAGTCATGCAGGGTTCTTGGGGACCTGGCGGTCAGCTCCAAGAAGGACATGAGAGGGGTAGGCAGTGCCAGGAATGCCAAATCAGCTTCCTCTCCCTGAAAGAAATCACAACCACCACCAAGAGAGCCAAGAAGCTGAAGAAGCCTCCTGCAGGCCCCTGGGACTCCAGTCCACAAAACCCATTGCTTTTTCAGGAGGCACATGAGATTCAGAGATGCTGTTCTTTTATCAGTAATCACTACTGTCTGCCCCATAAACACCTGTTTCCTCTTCTTTATTCCAGACCACAGACCCTTCTTTACTCTTTGCTGTGCCTGGTATCACAAGCCACAGGTTAAGTTCACATCTCCTATCCCCTCAGTCACATTTGTCTGCCTTCACCCTCTCAATCTACCATTCCCTGAAGCCTATACGTGGGGGACATTTCTCACCATCCATCCTCTCCTCTCCATTCTCTTTGTCATTTTTTAAGGCAGGATCCTAATTATTGTTCTTCTGAACCATTTTAGGCTCTAGCAATCTGGTCTTCTTACCTCTAGGGTAACCCTTTAGAATTCATCCTGCACTCTGCAGTTGGAATAACTTTCCAGAATTGAACTATGATGGCTTATAATCTCAGGATGAAATGCAATTCTTAGCATGGCACTCAAGGCCCTCCACAGACTTATCGCAATCCATTTGTTCAGATGATTTGCTCCTAATTGCCTTTTCCACCTATGCTAGCCAGTATGGTAGCCATTAGCCACATGTGGCCATTACGTGTCAATAAAAATTAATTAAAATCAGAAATTCTGTTCCTCAGCCATAATACCCCCATTTCAAGTGCTCAATGGCCACATGGTGCTCATGGCTACCATACTGGACTGTAAGGATATAGGAATTTCTATCGCCACAGAAACCCAGAAATTTTTGTTTGGCAGTGCTATTTCACATGCCATAAGGCAGACCCAAATGAGACTTTTTGCTCTCCTTTGTTCATATCCTCAGATTTTCCACCCTAATAATTTTGCTCGTGGTCTCACATTTACTGGAAATGCCCACCCCTAATCTTTCCATGCCCAAACATTCTTGAGTCTTTAAGGTTTTTTTAAGGAACATTGCCTTGCTTCTCTACCTAGAAGTGACTTTCCCTACCTTTAAATTCTCATAGTCCCTAGTACTTCTGATGGTACTTGTAACTTCTTACTGTTATTCATAGTTATACATATCATGGTGCCTATAACATATACGGGACTCAGCAGATGTTTGTTACGTGGATGAATGCACTCCTTCTGTTGGACTGTAAGCTCTAAATACTGACAAATACCTGTTACTATTCACCTCCCATGAGTCAGCATTATTCTGGGAAATTTATTCATTCACCCTTAAAATAGAACCATTAAGTAAGAATTAATATTCCCATTTGATAGGTGAGTAAACTGAGACCTACAAGGCAGCTCCCTATCCCAGGGTCCACAGTTGACAGATAGCAGAGCCAGAGTTTAAAAGGAATTCTTGGGGCATCTGCATGGCTCAGTTGGTTAAGCATCTTACTCTTGGTTCTGATTCGGGTCATGAGTTCCAGCCCTGTGTTCAGCCCCAGGCTGGGTGTGGAGCCTATTAAGATTATCATCTTTGGGTGACTCAGTCAGTTAAGCATCTGCCTTTGGCTCTGGTCATGATCTCCTGGTCCTGGGATCAAGCCCCATGCGGGGCTCCCTGCTAGGTGGGGAGTCTGCTTGTCCCTCTCCCCCTGCCCCTTCCCACCACTTGTGCTCTCTCTCTCTCTCAAATAAATGAATAAAATCTTTAAAAGAAATTCTCTCTCTCTCCCTCTCGCTCAATAAATACATAAGATGAAGTCTGAATGAATGAGTCTAAGCATCTGTTTTTCCAGAGAGTAATACTATGTTGCCTTTCTTTGAAGTGAGATTCCTTCATTTTACTGTAGGGGCAAAAAAAAAAAAAACAAAAAACTGTTCATAAAATTTCTCTCCCATTTCTGCCTAGCCTCTTCCCAGTTACTCCAAGCCCAGAGACTGGCACACAGTTGTTACTCTTTAAACACTGAATGACAAATTTTTAAGTCACAAAGAGACTCCCAACACTTGCGACTCATGTCCAGGCTCTGCCCAAATGGAGTCTTAAGCCTATGGAGTTAGCTGTGCTATTAATTTTGCCCTTGGTAGTCTCATCTCAGGTAAATCATCCTCATCCACCCTCATCCTCTTCCAGCCCCCATGGTTGGACTCAGGGTGGGGAGGGGGCCACTTGGATTCACTTGAGCTGACTTTCTTTTATCCGATGTTGCTGGGTGTGTACTTTGGGGGGAATTAATTTCTCTACTGGAAAATGTAGACAAACCCCATCTACTTTTTTCAAAGATCCCCCCAATCAACACATGCCCTAATAATCTCCATTCTACCTCTTTGTTCTTCCATGTTTTCAGAATGCCCTTTCTCCCTCCCTCCACTCTTACTCCTATTTCAGCACTGCTGTGTGTTCCTCTGAGAAATCATCCCTGAGTTCTCTGCCCTTCCTGGTGTTTCTATAGCATGCAGAAGCTGCATTACACAAAGAGACAGCTGGTTAGATGCTCATTTGCATCAGGGGGCATTTATTAGACACTCTTACTATATGCTCCCTCCTCTCTTCTAGTTCATAAGACATTCTAAGCTCATTTGGTCAGAGGTGATGGCAGGTGGATAGAAAGAAAGGAGGGTAGGGCCAGACAGACAAAACACTATACACTTCAGCAGCCGAAGTGTATCCACCCCCATCTTACTCATGAGACTTCCGAGGCTCAAAAGAGTAAAGGTGTTTATTCCAAGTCACCCTCTAGGAGTGAAGCTTATACTCAAACCCAGGTGTCTGACCCTATTTCATCACTTTGTCTTTCCTTTTTCTCTGCTTCTTTCCTACAAAAAAACCCACTAGCTGTCATCTCTAGGACAACTTAGACATTGCTTGGTCCTACAGGCAGGATGCATCCTCCGGAATTCACCTGTCCTCATTGAAAGGACTCATAGGAAGACAGATCTGGGGACTTTGGGTGGTGTGAGCTACGCATGTGCATTCCAGAGCCGGCACCCTCTCCCCTTGCTGAGGGAAGCTGTTGGAGGCACGTTTCCCTCTAAGCCGGGCATATGTCACCTTCGGGCAAAAGATGAGCTAATAGAATTGAGATGAATGTAATTGGCAGAAGGTCAGCAAGGGAGCCATGTGCGTCTGGAGCTTCCCGAAAAGGCCAGTGTGTTTCTTGCTCCCCTGTCTCGAGATTAGTATGCAGGTAAGGCAGATGGGCCTCAGCAGAGTAATTGGATCATTCGGAGATCGGCAATGCCTGGTGTATGTACAAAGCCTCAACAGTGATTAGATCCTGCCCGCTCATCTCGGCAAGCCTTGAAATTCTTCCCACTGTGAAAAACTAATTTTCTGTGGGAATTTATTAAATAAGAAATCTGCATGCCACTTTACCTTGTAAGTCAGGCCAGCAGAATACAAAGATTCCCCTCGACTTTGATGCATGTTCCTAGCAGAGACTTCTCCATCACTTGGAGAGAGGTGTTTAGGAGCTAGTTTTGTTTTAGGACGTGTGTATTTTTCAGTGTGTTCTCAGGGCAGGAAATGTGGAACCCCTTCGCTAAAAGCCCATATGAGAGAGAATAACTGGGACAAGCAGAATGCAGCGTGAGGTGGGGATGGTAAAAGTTAGGCCCGTGCAGACCGTGGAGTGTTCTCTTTCCTTGTTATGGGCTGAATGTGCCTCCTCCCCAACCTCATTCATATGTTGAAGTTCTAAACTCCCATACCTCAGAGTACAACCTTGTTTGGAAATAGTTTTTATAGTTGTAATTAGTTAAGATGAGGCCATATTGGAATAGGGTGGGCCCCCAATCCAGTATGACTAGTGTTCTTATAAAAAGGGGAAATTTGGACACGGACAAAAGAAGAATACCATATAAAGAAGAAGGCAGCAGTGGGGCTGATGCTTCTAGAAGGAACATCAATAATTGTCAGCAAACAACCAGCAGCTAGGAGAGTCATGGAGCAGATTCTCCCTCCCATCGCTCAGGAGGAACTAACCCTGCCAATGCCTTAATCTCCAATTTCTAGCCTCCAGAGCTGTGAAACAATCCATTTCTGTCATTTAAGCCATCCCGTATATTAGGGCAGCCCGAGAAAAAGTATTACAAGGACAAAGGTTCTTTAATATGGGTTCTGCTTTGTGCCTCACCTCTGAGGTGTGTAGGTGTGGCCAGTTGGATTTCTGAGATTAAACTAGAAAATGCTTCTCTGTCTATCTGAAAAATTCTCATAGATCCAGGGTTCTTTCCTCCAGAACACGTTACGCTTTTGTGATCATATAACAATTTATGTGTTGTTGCAATTCACGTTGTCTCCTTCAGTGGGCTAGGGCTTACAGAGAGAAGGGACTCACCTTGTTTATATTGCAGGATTTTACATTCTATCATTTATTGAACACTAACACATGCCCAGTACATGAGGACTCATTCAGTCCTCATAACAACTCCATGAGGTGGGACTCATTATACTCTAAAATTCTTAGGGAAACTGTATGAGGTCATGCCCAACAAGTGGGAACACAACGTTAACATCTGTAGCCTTATTCTTAATTTACTATATAAGACTTCCTCCCAGGCTCCAAAGCCATGGTGGGACATTTTAGAATCTAAGTTTCAATTTGATGCATATATGAGAGAAAGCAGTAGGCCTCTTTCTTTTAAAAAATCTTGAAGATGCCCAGTATTACACAGACAAAAGCTCTCTTTATGGAAGGGAATGGCCATTGCAACCCCACCCCCATCCTGACAAGAGAAGAGCTTCCTCTCCTTTTGCGTGTTACATAAGTGAAACTACCAGGGAGCCTGATTCTGCAACCACCCCCACACTGCAGGCATCTCTACCATCTGAGGTCTGTTTGGCAGTGTAGTTGCTGGAGGGTGGCTGCTCTGGGAGGCTCATTCACCACCAACGGGAGAAAGGTAGGGAGCAAATCCAGCCTTTGTAAGATGTCAGAGCACTGAAATCATCCATAACCTGTTTGTATTCCCTGCTAATTCTCTGAAAGGCAACCTGACCACAGGGGGTTCATGAAGCACTTTCTGTCCAGCAGTCCAGAATGGTTACCAAAGGTGCCCAGAATTAAAGGGAAGTAGAGTTGGTGGAGGTTTCTGTACAGCCTGGATCTTTCTGTCCTTCAGGCTACTATCCAGGGAGAAGTCTCACTAAGTATCACATAGAGGGGCACCCCAACTCAGTGCACAGTCTAGGAGGTGCCAAAGTCTCCTTGGCTGGAAGATATCCCATCTTTAGCTCAGATTGTGAGTCTTTTCTGGGCACTGGGAGCCGGCGGTGGGGCTGGGGGTGGGAGGGGGCAGGGGGTGTGGTTCTGGAGGGGTAGGTAGGATAGGTGGAAAGGTTCAAGAGGCCTGGAAGCTGGCTAATGGACCAGATAAAGAGGACATTACTGGCTCAGGGCTGGGCTAGACGAGGAAGGGAAGGAGCTGTCCAGGATAGCTTCCTGGTCCGAAGAGGGAAGAGCTTCCAACCTCTGGGTTTGTCCGTCCATCAGTGCCCTGCTCCTGTCCTTACCACTGGGGTGCACAGCAACCCAACTTCCAGCTGGCAGCATTGACATCTCTGCCTGAGGATTTCTTTTTTTGGAGCCATTTATGTTCCTCTGTGTGCAGTGCAGGCTGGAAGTGCTGGCAAATTAACTCCCCCTGGAAGAGCTCCCTGTTCCATGACGGATGCAAGTTGGTGTCCAAATATCCCAGATCCCCAGCCCTTTGGGTAGGATAACTCTGACCTTGGCTCCCATAATTCCCTAGTGGGATCAAGCTCCAACTAACCGCAGTGGTAACTGTCTACTAATGCAAGCCATGTCCCTTTTTCCACCACCTTCACCTATAATCACCTCCGAAGTAAACTGCTTGTGCCTACATCTTTCAGTCAGCATCTGCTTCTAGGGGAACAGAAACTAAGATACCCTGTCCTTTGATTGGTTCCGTTAGAGTCGAAGGGGTCTTATCCCTTTGGGCTGGATAGAGCCACCTTGTAGTGTATGGCCTCACACTTGGACTCCACTATCTCTTTCTACCCCAGAAGTACTTTCAGCTTCTGTTTTGTCTTTGGAGTTATCACTGATGCGGATTTTCACTGAATACTAGTGGAAGATCTAAAGCACTAACATTCCTGTTCCCCTTATCTTTTGCCACAGACTTGTCTTCAGAGACCTCTTGCTGTTGTGATAAGCACAGCTTCCCTGGGGCACCTTCCTAGTCTCTCACTCACCAGCCCCACATCATTGAGCACATGTTTGCTTTCTTCCCTAAGAAAATGTTAGTGAAGGAGCTGGCATGCATCGAAAGCCTTCAGTTCATCAGTTACTGCACTATGTGCTTAATCACCTTTAGATCTTCTGAGGGAGGTGCTGAGGTATCCATGTGGAGAGAGAGTTGAATGTAAGGAGAACCTCTAAAATAAGGGTCCACTTACTCCTTCATCCTCACCTCCCCACCCCGGTGCTACCTATAGTAGAAATTAGTGAAAAGAACAAGCATTTTATAGTAAGTCAGATCTTTTACCCACTTCTGCCATTTGCTAGGTTTGTAGATTTGGCTAAGTTATTTAGTTTGTTTCCTCATCTATTTAATGGGCACATGGACAGTGACCTCTTAGGCAATTATAGTGGTTAAATGAGGCAAGGCACATCAGTTTCCTAGAACAGTTCTTGGCCTAAATATTAGTCACTGTTTTCACTTTGTGCCCCACTGAAGCTCACACATTTAGCCTTTCTGGGGAGGAGTCGACCAGATGGTAGCTTTGCAGGTCAGGAGTCTACTCTGAGATTAGTGTGGTTTAGGGACATGATGGAGACATCACTGATTGTCCAATTCTGCCTACCTCATTCTAGTCCCCTCTATGTCACAAATTTACAGAAGGAAGATTCATCACAAGCCGAATGATTTTTATGACAAAGTCATTTTTCTGCTCATGACCTCTTGTTTTTGTACAAGAACTTAGTAGGTATCTGGCAAAACATCAGCTACAACCCAGATAAAAGTATAATTATTTCCTATTTGCTTGCTGGGGTTTTCAAATCAGTGCAGTAATTTAAGCATGACTCTTGGAGGCTTACAAAAAGATGTTATGATTAGTTTTATCTCCTTTGTTAAGGAAAAATAATTACAGTGAAATAATTAGAGGCGGCAGAGTTGACATGAGATTAGAAGAGCAGGCTTGGCAATGAAAGTGAAGTTCTAATGAGGAGAAAGTATAACAAAGGGATGGGTCTACAAGGAAAGTGCCAGGAGCTTGTCCAGTTTTGGCCTCAGGACTCAGGCACAGAGAGGAAGCAGTACAGCTGGCTCAGTGACCAGCTTTGTAACAGAATTAAACCACTTGGGCAAAGCACTGTCCTTGGTGTCATAAGACCCAAGTCTAAGTTCAGACTCCAGCACTGCCAAGAGTGTGCCCTTAGACAAGTCTCCTGATAATTCTGAGCTACATTTAGTAACTTTGTGTTGGCTTCTTTTTCTTTGTCTAGAAATGAGCCTCAGGGTGATCTTATAGGGATAGAATGAGAATGACCTGGATTAATAAGTAGAAAGCCACTCACATGCACATACTCACCATATTATGTATCCCAGTTATTTATTGTAGCTTATCTACCACTTCCTTAACTCATGAAATGGTTTGAATTTACACAGCTGGGTGATCAGGTCCTTGCTCAAGAGCACCAGTGTTCTCAGTGTTCTGGCGACTTGGCCAAAATACCAAGGATTCTGCATCTGACCTTTGTTAACCGCCCAGTATGAGATAAAAATAACAGCTAACGTTGTGTTAGAACCTACCATGTGCTGGGAACTATGCTAAGCACTTGGAGGGTGTTGACTCCATCTGTCTTTATACAGTGCTAAGAGATGGATAATATGGTAGGTCCTGTTACATCCCCTACTCATGTGGAAACCAAGGTTTAGAGGTAGTAAGGAACTTACTCAGTTGTTCCTTGCAACTGACCTTGCAGTTGGCAGGATCAGGTTTCAAACCCATGTCTGTTTGACTCAGAGATGGGGGCATTAACTCCCAACTTTAGTGAGGTTTCTTGGGGACTTCTAAGCTGTTGTCTCTTTTGGTGATGGCAGCCAGAAGGAAAGGAAATAGTGGCTCTGGAATAAGCTGAGAATAATGTGGGAAACTATTCTCAACCTAGCTTAGCAATGCCTAGAAGATGTTCCCATGTGTATTAGTTATCTACCACTATATAGCAAATTATCCCCAACTTGTTTGGCTTGAAACCACAAATATTTATTATCCTACAGTGTTTGTGGGTCAGGAATGAGGGAGTGGTTTAGCTGTGTGCCCCCAGCTTGAGGGGCTGCAGTCGCATCCGAAGGCTGGGCTGGAGGACCCACTTCGAGGTTCAGTCCTGTAGCTCTTGGTAGGCCTCAGACAATCTGCCTCTGAGCTCACCCGTGTGGTTTCTGGTCAGCTCCCGTGTGGACTCTTTCTAAATTGCTTAAGTGTCCTCATAGCATGATATCTAGCGATCTGAGAGCGACAGAGAAAGATTGCAATATTGAAAACCAGAGAGTTCCCAAGTCAGAAGCCAGTCTTCTTATAACCTAGTATTAAGTGTGATGTGCCATCACTTTTGCTGTATTTTGTTCATTAGAAATGAGTCATTATGTTATGTCTGCATTGACAGGGAGGGGATTACTCAAAGTCATGAACACCAGGAGGTAGTATCATTGTGGGTTGTCTCAGAGGCCGTCCACAGTACCACTTTTTATTGTCCACTCTCTTTCTTTCTCCTAAGTGTCTAGAATGAAGATGGATCATATTACTGCATCTTCTATGAGTTCATAGATCCTAAGAGGACACGATCACGGATCTGGCTTGTGTCTTTTCATTCCCAACCATTTGCTTCTATGTAGTTCAGATAGAATCAAAGTGGCTTGACTGGCTGTTGAATCCTTTGCATGTTTTGGGATGCTAGAACTGGTTGAAGTAATCCAGAGACTAAAATACCATTCACTACTTTTGTGATGTTCATTTACTCAGCTAACAAACAACTAAGTGCTTACTTATTCCTCAGGGATAAAAAGAGAGAAGACTATCAAGGTCTCTGCCTATGTGGAGCTCACTTTCTAGTGGGGAAGACTGAGTAAACAAATAATATACCTTTGGATTACACTAAGTGCTATAAAGAAAATAAATAGGATGATATGATAGAGAGTAAAAGGTGGACCCACTTTTAGTAGATGGTCAGAGAAGTTTTAGAAAAATAAATCAACATGACATATTACTGTAATGGGCAAAATAATATCTATCTAGATGATAATAAAAATATCTAAATAGATAGATAAATAGATCAATCTCAACTTTGTGATGACCGCTTTGGGAATGAAGCTTCTTAGAGTTGTTCAGTACACTGCCCTGTGAACTGCATGTAACATTTTTGGCAAAAGCTGTCTTGCTCATCTTACCACTCTTCAAAGCAGCTGATAATGCCTGTCCCTTGGTAGATGTGATATTATATCGTGCAGGTCCCCGCAGACTAGGTTAAGGATTTTAAGCTCTATCTTAAGCACAAGTGGTAGACACTGAACAGCTCGAAGCAGAAATCTGCGTCTGATCATCCATGTAGTATATCGACTGGCTCTCTGATACTTGGGCTGTCAGAACAAATGAAAAGACTACTTTTCCTTCATTACCACTGTAGGTTAGGTGACTTTATTCATGACAGCCCTGGTCATTCCTAATTTCCCACTCTGTTGTTGGGGAATACTGTTCTCTTACTTTCTGTCTTCCGGTCTCATTTTCTCTTGTTTTGTTTTCTTCCTCCTTTCCCTAGCTCTTCACTAATAAGAATAAGCTCAGAGAAAAGTCTTAGAGACAGGGTCTCTACTTGACCATTATTTATATCTAAATTAGGCCATTTACCATCAGACTTAAGCCTTTGTAAGGGCCCGGGGTGCTGCCCTCCCCAACATTTTCCCTTTATAATTTAGAAGTGCCAAATCCTCCTCTGCATCCTGGCCTTGGAACTGATTTCTGAGGAAGACAGAGGACGATCTCCCAGGAGGGAAAGATAATTCTTGTTTTCCCTTCTCATAAGCCCCACAAGTGGTTGTTAGGTGAGAAAGCTGCCAGGTCAGCACCAGTCCCCCATTCTAAGCCGCTTATCACTGCTACCACGGCCACTGCTTTATTAGCTTAACTTCTCAGAGGCACAACTGCGGGATTGAGCTGGAAGAGTAGGAAATGACATCCTTTTAGTCAAGAGAGAAAACTCTGTCACAGATGGGGAGAAGCAGGTTTCACATTCCCGGGTCACTCCTGCCTGCCAGTAGAACTCAACTGTGTTCTCATTGGTGGGCATTCTGGTCTTGGTTGGAAGCGACGTGACCTGTATCTCACGCACTTAGGATGCCTTGGTGGGGGAGGGTTGAATTGAGTTAGGAGTCTGATTCATCTCCTTCTTCCCTTCATCCCATTCTGCCTGCCTAGCCTCACTTTGACCTGCTTTACAACCCGGAATTCCTGGGTCACTTTTCACTCCTGTTCTCCCACTGAGCACCCACAGGATGCCAGGCTCTCATTTAAACATGGGGAAATTGGGGCACCTGGGTGGTTCAGTCATTAAACATCTGCCTTCGGCTCAGGTGATGATCCCAGGATCGAACCCCACATCGGGTTCCCTGCTTAGCGGGAAGCCTGCTTCTCCCACTCTCCTACTTGTATTCCCTCTCTTGCCATCTCTCTCTCTGTCAAATAAATAAACAAAATCTTTAAAATAAACAAGCAAGCAAACAAACAAACAAACATGGGGAAATAGACCAAGCACCTGCCCTTAAAAGAGTCCGCACTTCAGAGGAGAAGCTTGCCTAATGGCTCTCTTGTCTTAAAAAATAATGATCGGTAATCATGTAATAGGTAATAGTGCATTCAGTGGTCACTGCTGGGTATTTTGCACGCACTTTATGTGCATCTTACCTGAAATCTTCCAACTGCCTGAAAGGTTTGGGACTTTTATGGCTCATCTGCGTTTTATAAAGAAACGAAGGTTTCAGATTGTGAGTAGTTTTCTCAAGATCATCTAGTCAGGATCTGATAATGACTACGGTCAGAGAAGGTGAGAATCCCTCAGTGGTTCTGGCTCCACCTGTGGGAGCCACGTTGGGCACTGGGGAGGGTTTAGGCTGGTTTTCCAGATTTCCAACAGTGCTCTCCTAGCATTTAAGAGAGGAAGGAAGGAATGGAGATATGAAGAGGCCCAAAGTAACCTCTGGATGGCACTGGACACATATAGGTGACTCTGCCTCCTTTCTTCTGGGAGCTGGGGAATAGTCTCAGCACAGATACCATCATGTTGTTGGTCCATGCTGTCATCATCTCTTACCCAGACGCCTGACATAGCCTCCCCTTGATTCCCCACCTGGTCCCTCAAATCTATTTTTTATTTTATAGATTTTATTTATTTATTTGACAGAGAGAGATCACAAATAGGCAGAGAGGCAGGCAGAGAGAAGGGGGGAAAGCAGGTTCTCTGCTGAGCAGAGAGCCTGATGCGGGGCTCGATCCTGGGACCCTGAGATCATGACCTGAGCTGAAGGCAGAGGCCTTAAGCCACTGAGCCACCCAGGCACCCCTCAAATCTATTTTCTTTGTTTTTAATTTCTATAATTTTTTTACTGGAGCATAGTTGACATATAATATTGTATTATTTTCAGGTTTATCACAGATTTATTTTATAATCTATTCTCAAAATGTAACCAGAATGATCTTTACAAAATGCATTCTAGATTGTGACACTTAGCTATTTAGAACAATTTCCCATTGTCTAGTCTAGCGCCTGGTCCTCTCCAGCCTCACTTGTCCCTTATCCCTGATCCCCTCTGCCCTTCCTTCCTCATCCTCCTCTTGTCTTCTTCTCTTCCAGCTTTACCAACCAACTCCCTTTCAGTTGCTTGGATATGGCCCTCTTTCTTCTGCCCCTTACTCTCTCCCCACCTCAGAGATAATCCTCCTCAGGCTTTAGAGCTCAGCTTGATCATGACCTTTTAAGATGCCTATCTTCATCAGGTCATATCCTGTATCTCTAGCCCCCAGGACCATGAGCAACAGCCTGCAGTCCTCCTTATCTCTTATCACTACTGCAATTCTCCCTTTTCCCCCAACACTAGACCGTAGGCAACTTGAGATCAGAGACTATGCCTATCTAGTTCCGTACTGAATATCACCAGAACCTGGCATATGGTCAGTTGCCATATGGTGGTCAGGTAAAACTGGTTATAGGAATGAATGAGCCATTGGCATTCCCCATGTTGATTATGATTAGTGCATTCAGTTTACCAGGATTTACTCAAGAATGTCATGTTTGAGAGTTTGAGTAAGATGTACTTTCTGTCCTCAAACTGATGACAAGGGTGGTGGCGTAGATGCACGATTACAATGGTAAATACAATAAATGAAAACAAGGTAAGTGGCTCTGCCTGGGAAGTCAGGGAGGCTTCTCAGGGCAGGCATCTTTAGTTCAGGCTCCCAGAAATGGTGTTTCAATAGGTGCCCAAAGAGGGACAGCATTCAGGCAGAGTAAACAATGGGTGCAAAGGGGACATGGGAGAGCCTGGGACTGTGACCCTCTCCTCCACCAGGCAGGAATCACATGTGCACCTCATTTCCCAATGCCAGAGAGCTGGGACAGTTTTAAAGTACTACGTCTCCTCTGACTTCATGTAGGTACCTGGAAAATTAGTTGAGATGTCTATACTTGTCATCTGGATATTTAGAAATAATGTAGAAGTTGTTGACTCTGTGGTGAAATTTGGTTAATTCTTGTTGCCCTGGTTAAATTATTAAAATCCCTCTATGGGGTGCCTGGGTGGCTAAGTAGGCTAAGCTTCTGCCTTCGGCTCAGGTCATGGTCTCAGGGTCCTGGGTTTGAGCCCCACATTGGACTATTTGCTCAGCAGGGAGACTGCTTGCCCCTCTCCCTCTGCCTGCCTTTCTGCCTACTTGTGATCTCTTTCTCAAATAAATAAATCAAATCTTAAAAAAAAAAACCCTCTAAAATATCTTAGATTGCATAATGAATTATATAGTTACCCTATTGAAAGCCCAAAGATTACAGCTTTTTTTTTTTTTTGAAATTGAGATGATACCCGTCTAAAATTAACCATTTTAAAGATAGTGGTATTTAATACATCCACAGTGATATGCAACCAACACCACTATCTAGTTCCCAAACATTTTCATCACCTCAATGAGAAATCCTGTACACACAAAGATACTCCCTATTCCCTCCTACCTCAAGCTCCTGGCAACCACTGATCTACTTTCTGCCTCTACGGTTTTGTCCATCTGCATATTTCATCTAAATGGAATCATGTAATATTTGTCCTTTTTTGTCTGGCTTCTTTCACTTAGCATTATGTTTTCAAGGTTCATTCACAATATAATGTCATTCTTTTTATGGAAACATAATATTCCATTGTATGGATATCCCACGTTCAGCTTATCTATTCATCAGTTGATGGATATTTGAGCTGTTACTAGCCTTTGGCTGTCATCAAGAGTGCTGCTATGAATATTTGTGTACAAGGGTTTGTTTGAGAACATGTTTTCACTTCTTTAGGGTAATGCTGGATTGTACAGTAATTCTTTAACTTTCTGATCAACCAATCACAACTTTTTGAGTGCTTGCATCTGGTCTTGACCTGGCTCCCTTGTCCTCATCATGGCAGCAGGACGAGCAGCTCTATGTCAGGCACTGGGAGAGAGTATCCTTTTCAGGGACAACTGAAAGCCCTTGTCTGAGAAGGAGGCCAGTCTGGAGACAAGGTGAATGCTCAGGTGAGATCCTGGTCCTTGAGACACAAGGCCTTTGCTGGATAATTAGGGCGATGTGGGATGAGGAATAAAATATCCTTCAGGAGTACATTGTTTGAAAACTGCTCCTGCTTAACATGATTTTCAAAAGTGACTGAAAGGGAAAAAAATTAAAAAGATGCATCAAAACAGTGAACTTAATGGAAAAGCAGAAATAGTTCCTGCCTAATGAAGTGTTGTATATTCATAGTTGTGATGATGGCATGTGAGTATGTACAATGCAAGAAAGGGACCTGAGGAATCTATTCTGCTTTTCCGCTGTGTGATGTTGAGCAGGAGACCCCACGGATAACGGGAATCATCAGTTCCAATCTACATTCTGTCCCTGATATGATAGCAGAAATTCCATGCAATTCTGTAAATATCTTGGAGAACAAAGTATCTCAGAGAACAAAAAGGTCATAATGAGCTGTGGGGTTAGAGAAAGACCAAGGCGCAGGAACTCTGGTCCTGTTCTAGTTCATAATTGACTTTCTTGTGGCTTCTGATGTGACAAGGATTTTTTCTGTCTCATATGCCCTCTCTAGGAGAATATCTTTTTTTTTTTTAAGATTTGTTTATTAATTTGAGAGAGAGCACAAGTGGGAGGGGCAGAGGGAGAGGGAGAGAATCTCAAGCTGACTCTGCTCAAGCTAGGAGCCTGATGCAGGGCTTGATCTCACTACTCTGAGATCACAACCTGAGCCAAAACCTAGTTGGTTACTCAACCGACTGCGCCACCTAGGCACCCTGAGAATCTCTTTCTTTATCAGTTCAAATGTTCAGACCCTTGGACACCTTGCAGTTTTTATAGAAACCACTTGAAGTGTAAGGTGGAGTTTGATAAAAGATAAAATCAAATGCCCTTGTTGGGGGAAAGAAAGGATGAGAAAGGGAGTAAGGGGAGCATTCAAATGCAAAAAATATCTTTTCCGACTTAGAAGGACCAATGAGGGCATCAAGATAAAATTGGTTTTGATATGGAGCCAATCATTGATACTGATGAGAGTATTGGTAATGACTATTTCTTGAAGGGTAATGAAGGGGATGAGAAAAATGGGAAAAGGAAACACAGAAGAAAGGGAAGAAGGAAGGGGACAGGGGATGCATCAGTTAGAGGAGAGCCAGCCAAGACAGACTTGCCCTCTCCCTGGTCTTGCTGGAGCACGGCAACACAGTGGAGGTTCCTGCCTAACTTGGTAGAGAATAGTCCTGACCCACCAGGCCCTACAAGTGCTCTGAGAGCCCACCTCCTCTCCATGCTGGACACAGGACCCAGGTGAGAGGTCTCACCAGGCAGGTCCCCGGCCGGCTCTGGCAGAAAGCTCCTGCTGGCTTAGGTCATTCACCCCCATCTCCATCAGTAACCACCCACCCCCATGTAATTTATTTATCTATTCATTCTCCTTACCCAGATTTCCATAAACTCCTCCAACCCCACAGTGTATTCAGATGGAAATAAATGAGTTTAATTACTTAAAGTAAATTTGGAATTCAGGGGCGATAGCACTCCATTCTGCATGTGAGCCCAGCCACAGAAGGAAGTGTAAAATATTCAAGCCTTTGAAAGATTGCAACCACTGGGCTTGGCAGACACCAGCATGTTGCCTCCCTTCCTGGATGTGCTCCCGAGCTGAGTAGAAGAGATTGGCTCTTCATTCTTCCCTAGCTCGAGCTGGGGAGCAGGGACAGAGGCGGCCTTGGCCAGCATTCTCCCCTTCCCTCTTCCCAGAGGGCTCCTGGTGAGGCCTGGACCAGTTTCCACATTAACCTCTCTAGGCCTGCTGGAGCAACTGATAATTTCACTCTGCACCCACTGATGCATGTGAGCGATCAGAAAATCTATAACCGGGGGGGAGGAGGGGGGAGGGGGGGGAAATGTCTGCTAATGTCATGATAATGGGCCAGTTTAGGGGAGACTTCCAGGGAAGGGAAATTTACAATTTAAATAAGAAAAATAATAAACTCTAAATTAATAAAAAGAATTCTATGCCTGTGTCAAGGGAGGGTCTTTCTCTCTGAACCTCCCTTTCTATAAGTCACTAAAGCTGCTCTGAGATCCTCAAGTGTGACTCAAGGGGGAATTCTAGGGACCCTCAGAACGAGGCTGGGAGGGACCCCACTGAGTGAGAAGGAGGCTATGGACTGCTATTGAGTAGGAGGAACCTTCTGTATTATCCCAGCTAAAGCAGAGGCATGGGGAGAGGTGCTCATGGGATTGGAGCATCTACCCTGCCCTGAAATCCCACCTGAAAAGGCTGGTTGTGAATTCAGAACCAGATCCTCTGCCCCCGGAGTCAGTTCTTAAGCATCATAATTTCCTACATTTCACAAACGGAATCCTGCGACCTCCCTGGTGTTCCTACCATCCCAGGAACATCCCAACTGTGTGAGTCTGTCTTCCTGGTTCTTTACCTGGAGTTTGTGACTGGAGATACTGTCCTCCTTCCCCAGGACTGTTTTGATACTGTGGGTCCCAGGGACTGGGGAGCAGTGTCTGGCTGAAGATTCTCCTTTGCAGATACTAAGAACACAGGAAAGAACTTTCTCCAGGCAAAGCTACAACAGAGTGCCCAAAGCTGGTGCCAGGGACCTTCTCTCTCTCCTCCTATTCTTGGCCCTTTCAGCTAGAAGTCTGGGGCTCTCCTGCCATCTGATGCCCATCACCACAGACTCTCACTAGAGTTGATCATCCATGACATGCTGCTGCTTTCCTGTCTTCTTCATAACTTGCCTCTCCGGAGAACCAGTGCTCAGAAACTCCCCCTTACACTGGCAGACAAGCTTCCACTGAGTTAGGGGTTCCCCCACTGTGCCTACCACCTGCACATGGACGTTCACAGCAGCATTATTCACAACAGCTGAAAGATGGAAACAGCTCAGCTAATGAATGGATAAACAGAATTGTGGGCTATCAGTAGAATATTATTCAGCCATAAAAAGGCATGAGGCACTGACTGATTCATGCTGCAACATGGATGAACCTTGAAAATATGATGCTAGGTGAAAGAATCCAGACACAAAAGGTCACATATTATATGCTTCCATTTCCAGGATAGGGAAATCTGTAGAGACAGGAAATAGATTAGTATTTGCCTGAGACTGGGAGGAGGGGCTATGGGATTTCCAGGTGATGGAATGTTCAGTGGTTTGAATGCATTATATGCTAATGAATTGCACACTTTAGAATGGTGACTTGTGTGTGTGCAAGTAAATGTATACATACACATATATATATCGAGAGAGAGAGAAAGGGAAGAGAAGAGCCAGGCGCATGTGCCCCAGGTTTCGTTCTCAGTCCCTCAGGTTTATTCCGCCCTTTTTCCTGAAAGAGGGGCCTCAACATGGCTGCCCTTACTGCCTCATGTCAACTCCCTCAGGCAGTGCTCATGCTCACAGATTAAAATTCTGAGCCTGGTAAGCCAAACTCCTCTTTCCTTAGGTCATTCCTAGAATATGCATCAGGCCTTCTCTACTTTTCCACCAGCTGTTTCTAACTCAACTAGCTGGGAACTGGATGAACAAAAGTAAGCCTTTATGTGGTAGCAGGTCATTCCAACCCATAGTGTTCTCCTGGTGAAAGGGGAAGGTGAGAACATGAGAATAGTGCACCCTTTTGAAATCCAATGCTGGTTCACATTAGATCTGCATATAGTCTATCATATGATGCTTCTGAAGGACCAGATCTGTCAACTCTACTGCCTGTCCTTACCAACACCACATCTTTCTCTAGAAATCTTACTTTTAAACTGTTCATGGTCAGTATAGTGGAGGAAAGCTGAGAATGAGGCCAGGACATTGGGAGGTTTTTAACCACGTCAAAGTGCTACCTCCCCAGGTTGTCCAAGGAAATGTGTGGTGTCCAAAGAAATTTGGGGTTGTTATGTGGACTGGGGTTGCTTTTGAAGTTAATTGTAGGGGGAGAAGGGCATAGGGATGCCAAAAATATATAGAAATATATATTTAGTATAGAATATACTAAATAAATATAAGAAATATAATATAGAAATATATATAGAAAAATATATATATAAAATATATAAAGAGCAAGAAAGACCTGTAGAATAATTATTCTACCCCAAAATGTCTCTACCCATATAAAAAAGAGTGGTGGATTCTAGTATATCTGTGATTCAATCACTAGTTGTGTGACCTTCGATAAATCACTTAAACCTCACTCTCTTTATTTGTGCAATGGCTGCACCCACAGTTTATAAATCAGATCCTTCCTTAGCCAAATGCTTGGGGTCTGCAAAAATTTTCATCCATACTGTAGATTACTGGAGTGGTTTTTCCTCTGAAAGGAGTCTATGCATTATTTACATTTGAGAAACATCAAGCTAAATGGTAATCTTATTTTTAACAATAATAGAAAACAGTTACTGAGTGATTGCTTGTTTTATAAATCCTCAGAGCAGTCTCTTAAGTTAGGTATTTTTTTTTTATTAAGTTAGGTATTTTTACTAGCCCCTTTTTGCAGAGGTGGTTTATACGATTTAGGTAAGCTACTAGGCATTAAGTTGGGATGTGAATACATGTAGTCACTCTATAATCCAAACTTTTTTTTTTATGTTCATTTACCCAGCATATAGTACATAATTCGTTTTCGATGTAGTGTTCAACGTATAACCCAAACTCTTAGCCACCAAACCAGTGTCCCTGATAAGAAAAAAAACTGTACCCTAAGCTGCCAACCAAACTGGCAAGGGAACTCCAGTCCCTGTCTCAAAGCCCTTCCGGGTTCTTTCCTACCCCGTTTCCCACGCGTGCCAAAATACCAAGTATGTGGAAGTAGGAGGGTATAAATTACCGTCTCTGCTTATGCTCAGGGTTCAGACCTCTGGAGAAGGGACTCTGAACCCACCAGTGTTAAATAAACCTCCAACCCTCCAAAGTCTCTGAGTGCCACTTGGTTCTTCCGCCAGGATCCAGTCCAGGTTCCGCAACATCCCCAAATTTCATTTTCTTCAACCTCATTTATTTTTACAGTATCCATATACCAACATGACTTTAGCTGTGTTTTCCTACTCTAGATCTGTTATTCATGTAATATTTTTAAATTGATTTAATTTTAACTGAAACTTACTTAAATTGGAAGCTGTTATTTTCCTTGAAATGCAAGTGATGTGGTTTTAGAATATAGGTGAGTTTCGGTGGGTTGAGGTCTGGAGCCAATGACCAGGAAAGAATTCTTGAGACGTCTTTGGTGCAAAATGGTGGTTTATTTAAGCCCGAAGACAGGACCCATGGATGGAAAATGCTGCTGCCCTGGGGTCGTGAGGGTTGGCTGATTATATACTATGGGGTTGGGGGAGGTCAGGAAAAGGGAGGTTTTCGAAAGAACTTTCATATGTTAAAGAGGACCTACTAGATACCTGAGGACTTGATATTGTCAGGTTAAGGTTGTTTTCCCCTCCAGCAAGGCATTAACATTAGGAGGACTCGGAGATTCCTGGAAGAATGTCACACACAAGTCCCACCTAGGGGTAGGAGAGTTTGCAGGCTTTCAGCTTATACTTTGTCTTCACCTAGCCTTCTGCTCCCTCAAAGCAGAGAAAACAAAACAAAGCAGAATCTTTGCAGATTCTGAATGGGCTACTGTGAGACTTGCCCTGTTTTTGTCAAAAAGGGAGATAAAGTATTGGGAATTAAAGATATATAAGTAACAAGCTGAGGGTTTTTAGCCTTCCAAAATATTGGGGAAAAAATTTTTTTAAAAGATTTTATTTATTTATTTGACAGACAGGAGAGAGACCACAAGTAGGCAGAGAGGCAGGCAGAGAGAGAGGTAAGCAGGCTCCCTACTGAGAAGAGAGCCCAATGCAGGGCTTGATCTCAGGACCCTGAGATTATGACCTGTTCTGAAGGCAGAGGCTTTAACTCACTGAGCCACCCAGGCACCCCGGGAAAATTTTTTTTTTTTTTAAATAAAATTTGAAAAATAAAATTTGATCTAGGTACCAATTTTTTAATGCCTTCTATAAATGATCATCTATGAATGATCTAAAATCATTTCCTTAAGTAGTAATCACTATACTTTTCTACCTCCATTCATATGCTTCCCAGCCATCAAATTCTAGCCCTCTAACTTTTTTTTTTTTTTTATCATGCCCTTATTCTAGGCATGTAGTTCAGCCCAATCAAAACAACCCAGCTGACTCCTTAGCTGGCCTCAATCCCCAAACTATGGACTGCCATTTTGGTTCCATAGTTGGAACTGACCAGCTCCTTCCCACCCTGGCTCTGGAAGGTTAGAAATCTTTTGTTTTTCCTCCTTTTCAATTACAAAAGCCTGTTTGAACAGCCTCTGTGACAGCCCATGTTCAAACAAGCTTTTGTAATTGAAAACAGAGCTTGCAATGTGGCTGCAGGGACGATAGCCTCAAAAGGAGGAGATGCAGAGCATGCTGTGAGCTGGTCCCTGAGGCCACTTTCAAAGTGTTTAAAGCTTCCTTCCAATTAAAAAAAAAAAAATGGAAAGAAAGAAAATCCTGTTTAAACACACAGTCCAGACTGACTGGCTTGGGTGATTGAAAATGGAAATTTGGACCCAGGGACAGTGGTCTTCTTGGGAAGGATTTGGTGGAGGGTGCTGCTTCCTGCTGGGCATTTTCACCCATGCTCTGAGCCCCTCTTGCCATTATTTTAAGGGGTCTCTGAGGTTGAATGCCCAGGTCTCCCCAGCTTATTCAACTTTACATCACACTCAAGTTTAATCAATTTTCCTATCTCTCTCTCTTTCTCTTTTCAAGCATTTGCAAATGTAGTGCCCAAGAGCAATGCTTCTGAAAGGAGAATTCCAGCTCTATGAACTCAGTACTCATTTAACCTCTCTGGGACTCAGTTTCTTTGCTGGTAAAACAGCATCACATTGGCATTTGTTTTAGGAGATTGTTTTAAAGATTGAAGGAGATAATAATCTATTTAAATTACATTTTATCACATTACAAGGCAAAGGCTTAGTGTGCGATAAGGTTGAGTTTTTCTTACTGTTAATAGCAGTATTTTTTTTTTGTTAATAGCAGTATTAATAGTAATATAATTAAATGACAGGTTTTATAGTAGTGAAGGTTTTAGATTTTTGGTTTCAGATTGGCCTGACCTAACCTCCCTAAACCTCTGTTTTGTTTAGTTTTGTTTTTTAAGATTTTATTTATGTATTTGAGAGAGAGAGAGAGTGCGCATGCACAAGCGAGGGGTGGGGGGAAGGCAGAGGAAGAAGCAATCTCTGGGCTAGAGCCCAGGTCCCTGAGATCCTGATGCTAGCCAAAGGCAGATACTTAACTGCCTGGGCCACCCAGGCTCCCCAAACTTTTGCTTCTTTTAAGATGGAAATGATGGTACGTGCCAACCCTGGCGAACACACACACCTATAGCTGTGCCACACACTGGCATGGGATGTGAACAGGAGTAAAAACAGGCAAAAAAGGATAGGACTGGAAGATATGTGGGTACAAGAGTCAAAACAAGGAGGGGAAGGAAAAATAAGGTCTTAATGCGAATGGGGGAGGGTGGTAAGATATGAGTTAAGTACCATGTGGATGAGCAGAGGAAAAAGATGGGTATGCTGGATATGCCAGGCAACTGGAGAATCATGGGTGAGGATGACGCCTGGCAGTGGCCTGCCTTTTCAGTATGGCTGGAAAGTGGATGGGAGAGGGGTTGCACATGTGGGAATGCAGAATGAGGATGGAGTGGAGGCTGGCCATGGGAGCATCCCTGTTAGTCTTCGATTTGGCAGGGACAGCTCAACTGAATAAATTTGAAGATCTAATTGACTTTATAAATGGATTCCTGAATCAGGCAGCATCCCATCTCACAAGTAGAGGGGAACTCCAAAGGCGCTACAGAAAGGGAAAGGTTTTGAAAGGCAGGAGAAGGAAGTAATAAACTGAAAGAAAAAAAAAGATTATTTCGGGGAGGTCACCTTCCTCTGGGGACAAAAGGGTCTGAGTAGGTGGATTACCTCAGCTTCCTTTGGGGGATAAAGAGTGCCCATGTGACAGAGATTATCTTATTTGTGCTGACCAGAAAATTCCCGACTGACTGGTAAAGAATTACAATTCTGGGGGAAGTTGAAAGTGTGATTAGGTTGGAGAGCAAGTGCTGATTTGGTGACTTGGCCTAAGGGATGCCATTTTGGGCCTGTGGTTTTCTTTTTAATAAAAGAAGAATAGATGAATGGATGGATGGATGAATGAATGAATAAATGGATAATTGGATGGGTAGATAAGTGAATGAATTAAGTAAAAAGAGAAATAAATTAATTTGTCCAAGAGTAGTCTGCCTTCAGACTTAGAATCAAAAGGCTTAAGTGATGTAATTAGGACCCGTTTCTCTCTGCTGTCAAGGCTGCTCTTCTGAACAGACTTTATTATTAGGCTTCACCTTGGTACCCCTTCAACTCTAGGCACATCATCCTAATTGCTTATAGCTTCAGTGGAAAAAAGAAAAACACTCCTTTCTGGCAACTCTTGCCAATCTACCTTGGGTCAGCTTTAACCGTCCAGATATTAAGCCCTGAGAGGGGGAGGAGAGGGCATTTTAAGTTGACCAAATAAGCATCACCTGCTCATCCTCCAAGTTGGACATGGGGGTCTTTGCCTGAACCACACAGGCTTAACTAAGTGGAAGAACAGTTTGACAGGAGAGGAAATCAGGGGGCTGTTAATGGAGGAGAGTGGTTTCCAGAAAAGCCAACAGGTAGCCATGTGGCCAGGCTGGCTTAGCTCCATTCTGACTTTCTATGTAGGCCATTGGGAGGAAGGGCGTGGTAAATTTTTGAGTTGTCAAGTCAAAAAAAGAGATTAAAGACCCAGGATCTATCTGAGGCCATTAAAATGGTCCAAATGGGAGCTTTTAAAATCAAAGGGATCAGGCAGAAGTAGATCCGAGTTTTGTGGAGCCTGAAGCTTATACACTTTTGTGTCTCTGTTTGTGGTGGGCAGAATTCTAAAATGGCCCTTCAAGGTTTCTCACCCTTGTCATGTACATAACCTGCATATTCCTTGGGACTGGGACTATGATGGATTTTCCTGCTGTGATTAGATTGTTGACCTTAAGATAGGAAGATAATATGGCTGGGTCTGACCTAATCACAAGTCCATTAAAAGCAGAGAATTTTCTCCAGTGGTTGAAAAAGAGGCACTCAGATTTACCAAGAAGAATTTGATGCATCACTGGCTTGAAGATGGAGGGAGCCATGTAGTAGAAATACAAAAGGTCTCTAGGACTGAGAACAGCCTCTAGCAGACAGCGTGCAAGGAAAGAGGGCTTCAGTCCTACAGCCTTAAGGAGCTACATTTTGCCAACCACAGGAATGAGCTTGAAAGCAGATTTTTCTCCTTTGCCTCGAGCGAGAAACTCACCCTGGTCAGTACCTTGCTTTCAGCCTTATAAGGCGATCAGCAGAGACTCCAGCCTCATCATGCCAGACTTCTGCCTGCAGAAATGTGACCTATAAACAGATATTGTTTTAAGCCCCTAAGTTTGTAATCATTTGTTAGACAGCCATAGAAAACAAGCACACTCTTGCAAAGAGACAGAAGTGGGATTTTAAGATTAAGTACAAGGGCCCCCATGAGCTCCATGGAAAATCCATCTTTGGGGTCCAGTGTTGCTTTGGCCATGTTTACCTGCAGTTCATGTCTTCCAGTTCTCTATAAACATGAGATGGGGAAGAATTCCTGTATTCCTATGTGTATTTCCTGTGTGTCCTCCAGAGCTCAGGTCTCACCCTTTGGGGTCACACTCCCCCATACCCTGCACTCCCCATCTCCATAGTGCTGAGATGCTGCCAAGCCATTTGGACCATGTCCCTTTCTGGCAGAGAATAAATAAATAAATAAATAAATAAATAAACAAACAAATAAATAAATAAATAAATAAAAGCTCTCAAAATTATTAGGTAATGATATCACTTTAAAAAGCGACACAATATTTTAACAGCATGACGCCACTTAGCTGTGGTTTAATAAAATGTAGGAAGTGTGGAGCTCGAGAAGCTGTGGCAGCATTAGGTGGGGGCAGACAAACAGCTCCAAAGTCACATCAGGAAAATTACTTTTTCTTCAAATGGAAACTTTTCAATTGCTTTCAAATAGCTGGAGCTGATGGAAATAATTTCCTTAGCACGTTTGCATATGCTGCCTGCGTCTTCTCCACACGGTGCCGGGAGCTTCCTTAATAAAGATTGTCGCGAGGTTCTGATGTTGCCATACTCTTGTTATTTAGAAAAGGCATCAAACCAAGTCAAGGGGAGTCAATTGATTACTAAATGCAATTCCTGTTTGGTGTCCCCGAGGCAAATGGAGGCCAGTGGGGGAACATGTGTGCGCGTGTGTGCACACACGTATGAGCAACTGAGCCGGGCTCCTCTGAAATTCAGCCTGATTCTCAGCCCCTTTGGAGGGATCTCTAGGATGAAGGAGCTGTCAGGAGCAGGTCTATTCATTTTACTGGTGGGCAAACTGATGCCCAGGGAGGGAAATGACAGCTCATGTACAGTTACACAGAAGACCAGAGATTGCCTAATCACTAAGCGGGCCAAGCTGTTGTTTTAGGTCTAGCAGACATTTTTGTGTTTTTATAACATGCACAGGGAGTTAGGCTTTGATCACTCTCCTTTTGGGCCTTCCTGCCTTAAATGCCATGAGGAAGCTAGAAGAAGAGGATGAATGGGTTCAAGTGTTTGCAATAATGAGGTCTGGGAGCACTGATAGCCATAAAGTTGTTTTTTTTATAATGACATGGCACACATGGAACACAGGAAATCATGTTGAGGAACATGTTCCCGGAACATGTTCCCATTCCATTTTCCTTCAATCTCCCTTATTTTGTCAGGGGGAAAGGCTCAGATTGGTACAAGCGTGGCTTTCACACCTCTCTAGAGTTCACTGACTTCCCTTTATAACAAGGAGGCACAGAGCCTTGCAAAGACAACTGGACCTGGCTCATCATATTTATTTTATCTGTGGTTTTTATTTTTATGATTACCTATTATTTATGTCAAGTGATATTGATTTTGCACTTATGTAAGGCTTCCTTTTAAAATCTGTTTCTTTACTTTTTAAAAAGGGAGTCCATTTAGCGAAATATATAAAGTATGGAAAGAATCATCACACTTCAGAGTGATGTCAAGAAATACTGACCTAGTGCATAACTCTCTGCCAGATCAGGAACCGAGGCATGCAGTATGTACATGACCCACCAGTATGTTAAAATATGGTATATTAATAGAAAAATTGAAATTTAGTAGGGCCAACAGATCAGAAGACAATTGCCATTAAAAAGATACTTTGTTACTCACAGTTGCCAAGAACAGAGTGCCGCACAGACTCAAGACCTTTTGAATGGAGAAATGTCAAAGAATTTGTGGATGTGTTTTAAAAGCACCACACTGACTCATAGAGCCTTAGAGAATTGGAATACTTAAGTAGATTCCTTCATAAAGCCATAGCCATACCCCAAGCACACAGACACACAGTTCCAGGTTGGCTATGTGGTGGACTGAAAGAGATTGGGGTTCATAGTCTGGCAAACTTGTGTGGAATCCTGACTTGAGAGTCGATTTGCTGTGTGACCATGAACAAGTTACTTAACCTCTCTGAGCTGCAGTTTCTTTATTTGTAAAATGTAGTAGATACCGTTTTCTTAAGGGATAATTGAATATAAGGACAAGAACACAGTGAATGTTAGGTAAATTCAAATTCCTTTGTTTTTCCCTCTTCTGCTTTGCATGCCTACCCATCTTCCACACTGAGTCACCTGTGATCATGGGGCATGATCCCCAGAAGCATTGTAATGGAGGAAGCGTTACGCAGTATAGGATTTGAAGTCCTATAATAACCATTGAGAAACCATCTCAATTGTGAGACCTTAGGCGAGCCACTTCCCCTCCAGAATTAGAGTTAAAATCAGTGTTTGGCTTCATTTATCTTAAAGTTGAGAACCTAGTTTTCTAGGCCATGCCCTAAGAACTTATGTACACCTTCTCATTTGGGCCTATAACAGCCCCCCAAGGCAGGCAGGAGGAAATGTAGGCTCAGAGATCAGAGGGGCTGTCCTAAGGTCAACCCCTGGGAAGTGATAGATGCCAGCCTGAGCCCAGACCAGTGGGGAAATAAAGATGCTAGCTGTGAGGTTTGTGGAATTTTAATGACAACTTGCTTTGGGAAATTATGATTCTTTAAAAATTCCAATCAGGGCTCTCAGAAGAGCACCAAAGTCCTCTTCAGGAAGCAATTAAAGGACCTGCCCCATAGTGGGAGCACCCGTGGTAAATCAGCGTTTCAACAGAGCAGTTTCTAGGCCAGGAATCAGAAGAAAAATGAAATCATTCAAGTGGATGGAAGGAGAGATGAACTCTTTGCTGAGGCCATAGTCAGGTGGACTGGCAAGCATAGGACTTTGGCAGGAGGCTAAGCTGTATAATGTTTTGGCTTTGAATCAGGGTAGAAGGACTGTGGTCCCATCCCTGCCTTTTCACATTGGATAGTTGAAGGGACTAGGGGTCTGGATGTGGAGTCAGACTCCCTGGGTTTGAATCTCAGTTCTGCCACTTACCTGAGTGACCTTCCAAGTCTATTTCCTCATCTTTACAGTAGAAGAAAGAATGTACTTATGTCTCGGTGGGTTGTTCTGAGAATTAAATACATGCAAAGCCTCAAGGACTTGCCCTGGCATGAGGCCATCCTCTATAAAATGGCATACACAAACAGAAGGTATTTGAATAAGACTTTCACGGTCGTGTGGGGAAAGACAGAATAACGGTGTAGTTTGAGAAAGTTAAAGGGCCTTGGGTTACGAAATAAATATTTACTATGGGTCCCATGAGAGCAAGATTGTGTTTATCTTACACATAATTGTTTCTGGTAAAGAGTCCAATACATAATATGTGCTCAATTAGAAATTGCAGAAGTAGGACCTCCTGGCTATTTTCACTAAACTAGGCAGGGATTTTTCCACTTTTTTTTTTTTCTACCCACAGAGTTGGAAACTAAAGCCCAGAGGGACTAAAAACCCGTCCAGGAGTTCATAGATTCTCATTGGATCTTCAGTATGTCCCACTTCATGCAAAATAAGAGTGAGGAGGACCTTGAGGACCTTTTGTGTGGAATCTCTAGAGAGTCCTCTTTTTAAGGCAGGGTTTGCTCCAGAAAAAATAAGGAAATGTTTGTGTGGATTTTCGACTCCATACCAGAGAATAAGAAACATCATTATTTTGGTATTTTTCTAAATTAAATTGTACAGTGAAACTGCAGCTTCCTAATTGGAGGTAAATCAGAAATCTGTCATTGGTAGGGTTTCCTCCTCTTGTCCACTGACTTATTTAAGAAACCTAGACCAGCTGAAGGCCCAGGAATCTGGCTGGTTTGCGGGGAGCACAGGCGGCTGGTCCCTTGTCCACTGTGGCTGCCATCTTCTCTGTTGCTCTTTTGGATATGTAGTGTCCCTTCTAATGATCCTCCTCGACCTGGGGGGCTCTATTGCCTTGGTCCAGAGGGGCTGCCAAACTTCCTCCAATGGGCATGGCCTGAACACAGGCGCTGACCACCTGACCATCATTCTTCAGCCTCTGTTTCTATCCCCTCATCAGAGATTTTACTGTCCCTGGGGGCCAGTCCCTTGACTTCACTGCCTAGACACACATCCTTAGCAGGCCAGATCAACACTTCCATATGCCCAAACCAGTGTTTCTAGGTATAGCCTATGTATCACCTCCATTAGCATCATCTGGGGTAATTATTGGAAAGAATATTTTTTTTCTTTCTTTCTTTTTTTTAGGATTTTACTTATTTATTTGACAGAGAGATAGAGAGAAAGCACAAGTAGGCTGAGTGGAAGGCAGAGAGAGAGGGAGAAGCAGGCTCTCTGCTGAGCAGGGAGCCCGATACAGCGCTGGATCCCAGGATCCTGGGGTCACGATCCTGGGATCATGACCTGAGCCTAAGGCAGCTTAGGCTCAAAAAAAACATTTCCCCAACCCCACTGCAGACTTACTAAATACGAATTTCTGTGGCTGTGCCCAGGAATATATAGTGGACTTCCTAGTTGATTCTTTGGCACATCGACGTTTGAGAATCGGGCGTGTAGATACCTGTCAATACCAAGGCTTGTAGTCTCCTCGGGTCCACATACCCAGAACTCAGAAACTGGTACTTTTTCTGGAAGTATTTGTGGAAAGTATCTTCTGGGAAGAGGGTGGGAAGTATTTCCATGTCAAAAGAAAGGAAGACAGAGGTTTTCTCAATTTGGGCACAGGATTAACTGAAATTCAGGGCATCCAGTGCCAGGAGAAGAGGGAAGAAGAGGCCAGGACAAAGGACTGGGAGACCTTGAGTCTCCTGGCCCATCTGTCACTGACCCTCTGGGTCACCTTGGCTAAGGTTCTTCTCTGCATCTTGGTTTATTTATCTGTGAAATGGAACTAATGAGGCATCCCCAGAAATCTGGGAAACATTCCAAGGAGGTTGACCTGGTAAAGCTGAATTTGTCAGCAACATTGTACCAGGCAAATCGCAAATTGTGCCTGAACAGGACCCAGTAGATTACCAGATTTCACATCCATCTACTCACCTGTCTGTGTCCATCCATCCGTCCCGTTTATCTTCCACCCTTCCTTCCTCCCTCCCCTCCCCTCCCCCCTTTCCCCTCCCCTCCCTTTTCCTCTCCCTCCCTTCCTTCCTTGTTTCCTTCCTTCCTTCCTTCCTTCCTTCCTTCCTTCCTTCCTTCCTTCCTTCTTCCTATCTCTC
>CM052805.1:4381356-4443733 GCA_028533885.1 Nasua narica
CTATTGATCAAGTGACCCTAGCACTGAGTGAACAGTTATGAGATGGAGTCTGAAGGAAAGAATTAGATGCCTTAGGAGTAGATAACAAAGCAGCCCACATAGGCTGTATGGTTTGCTCTGTGTAAGTTTAATTTTACTTGCCCATAATTAGGAATTATCATTAGGAATAATTTTACTTGCCCATAATTAGGAATGATCATTGGTAGGGTAGATTTTGGGGGTTCTGAGCAAGCTTGGAGGCTGCTTAGGGGAGAGGAGAGGCAGTAACTGTGTAAACATAGCACACAGTTATGTCAACACCTTCTCGAATTGTGCTCTTGTCATTTGACCAGTTTCGGTGGGCATGGCTGTGGTAGAGCCAGCTCCAGCCCAGGCAGCAGTAGGTGGGGATAGACAACTGAAGACAGAGCATCTTTTCTCAGGCAAAGCATGTTGATGTCCTTTAGTGCATTTCCCAATGGAGAAAGCAGGGCTTTGGATTCAGGTAGATCTGGATTCAAATCCCCTCAACCTCTTGGCAACTATGTGAGCCAAGTCTCAGTATTGACATGTGTAAAGTCAGATGGAGGCAGAGAGGAAATCTATCTTTCTTTCCCCAACATTGTCACTTCCAGAAAGCCCTTGAGAGAATGACACCCTTCCCTCCTTTCCTGAGATTCTTTTGGAGGGAGAGTCCAGCTTAATGTGAGTTTAAGTGCTATGGAATAGGCCACAGGTTCTCCCTCGTAGGCCATCCATCCTGGCAGAGACATTTCTAGAGGGGTATTGACCAAATTGTTAGAGAGTCACTTGGAGGCTGACCATGTGCCAGGAGGCAAATGATTCGGATAAAAAGGCCCCTTCAGCAGTCTTGACTTTGCTCTTGGCTGGCAGAAATGAGGACCTAAACATGACTGGGTGTTATATCTTGGGTTGTCATCACTGGGGATGAAGGACAAGTTTCACAAAGGCACTAACTGGACCTAGGAAAGCTATTATGCCTTGAGGAATGAAATCCTGTTGCTTTTGGAGAATCAGCCATCATTGCCAAGGTCTGTGCTTTTTCCAGAGCTGATGATGATATTTATTTGAGCTTTCAGCATGTGCCAGGCTTTGGATTGAGAGTTTCATCTGACTTATCCTCATCCTCAGTACCCTCTAAAATGGGTATGGTTATGATGCCTTCTTTACAGAAGAGAAGCGGGCTCAGGGACATGAAATAAGCCCTGGTGCCACAGAGTCGGGCAGAGCCTGGATCAGGACACAGAGCAATCCTCTGCTACCCATGACTTTGACTTCCCTGGATCTTGATGGGTGTAGAGGGCTAGCCAGTGAGGCTCCAGAATTCCCATCCTGGCTGCAACCTGTCTGTAGATCTCCACTTACCAGTCCAGGTGAAGTGTTTCTCAAATATTCCTGTGACCCTCAGGTGATGTGTCTGAAACAGGCCACTCTGTCCCATGGCTGAGAGAAGGATGTGGAGATGTTATAACCCTGCTTTTATGTCTAGTATAGGGGAAGACACGGTCCACACTGAAGTTCTCATGGGGGCCGGACAGGAAGGGCCCTATTTTGTTTGCTAGTAGAATGAGGGGGAGACCATATTCTAATTAATCAACTTTTTACCTACTCTTCTCTACCTTTTCCCTTGACTTTGGAGATAGCACAGCCCTCACATTCTGGCACGACACGATGCACACAGAGCATCCAAGCTGGAGGGCCAGGCTTATCCACATCAGAGCTAGCACCTCTGGCAAAGGCCCAAGTGTCTCTAAATCTGTTTTCTTATCTGTAAAGGCAGATAATAATAGTACCTTCCTCACAGGATTGTTCGAAGCTTAAATAGAACAATGGATGTGAGCGTGTATTCATTGATTTACTCCTTCATTCATATTTTTTATTCACTCGTGGACATTTATTGAACGCCGACTGAGTGCCAAATGCACTAGTGGGCCTAGGGACAGAGCCATGAAAGCTCAGCCAAGGTCTCTGCTCTCATGGAACTTGTGTTCGGTATGGGAGGCAGACTGTGAATGTGTTTTTAAGAAATCCTGAATTATCAGGTATGGTAAGGGGGCACTAAGGGACAATTAAACTATGTGTGGTGATAGTAGCTGGTACAGATGGTTGGAGAACCTGTCTGAGGAAGCCGCACCTGAGCTGCGGGAGATGCGGGGGTAGTGTGCTCCAGGTGGGAGAAATAGCAAGTGCGGAGGGCCAGGATCGGGAATTCTTGTGGGTGTTCTCGAAGCAGAAGGGAGGCCAGTAAGGCCAGAGTACGGGGCGGTGGGGTGTGGTAATAAGGAGTGGGTAATGAGGAGTGGTCACAGAGCCCTCAGATGGATAGTCACCCTGACGAACATGCCATATTCATGGTTTCAGATATTTTTATTGTTACTCTCACCATTTTCTTTCTTCATGGCAAATTTTCTGCCATCCTGGGAAAATGGGAATTGGGATTTTTGCACTTGTTTTACTCTATCATTGTCTAAGGGGATTCCTCCACCTGGCAGTGCAGGGATGCACCTGCTTATTGCATTCTTCATGAAGGAAATGGAAACCTAAGTTGCTTTTAAAATTTGCTAGAAGTACCTGTTGTAATTACTATGCCACCCGTAACGGAGTTTATGTAATTATTAGTTTGAATGGCTCTGCTCATTATGGTATGAATTCTTAATTTGCAAATGCATCACCAGATTCTTGATTGGATTCCCTTTTGACCGTGAAGCTGAGGACATATGTTCACACATTTCCATGGCTGAAACTCTTTGGCGAGAACCACTGCTGCTGAGAAAGGACAGGTATAGAAGGGTGACAGGTAGGGGCTGGCAGGTGGATTTCCAAGGAATGATGGCTCAACAGGAAAGGAGCAGTGGCATCACTCTCCATAATGTGCTGTTAGGAAGCAGCAGCCTTTATGTGTCCTGCAGGAGAGGAAGGAGTCGTCTTGCAGGTTGCATTGAGCCTACAAAACTGGGACGGCTGAGTTTTAGCTTGGAGGAAGGCTTTGGTGCCGCTGGTGTGTACCATGGCTCGTCCTGCACTGGATGGCAAGTTCTTCAGGTTTGAGGGAAGGGGCTCAGGGCTTTTGTAGGAGACATGTGCCTCCAGGCTCCTGACTACCTCCTTCCTCAGGGCTTTGGCGTAGAAGCAGGGACACTTGTTTCCTAGGTAACTCCCCCCAAAACCCCAGAACTTGACTTTATTTGGAAATGGAGTCTTTGCAGATGTACTTAGGATAACATGAGGTCATACTGGTTTAAGGTGGGCCCTAATCCAATGCCCGGTGTCATTATAAGAAGAGAGACATTTGGAAACATGGAGACACATGAAGAAGAAAGCCACATGACAAGACAGGCAGAGATTAGAGTAATACGTCTCAGGCCAAGCAATACCAGAGACTGCTGGCAGCCACCAGAAGCAAAGGGAGGCATGGATTCAGTTCTATCTTAGAGCCTCAGAAGGAACTGATCCCGCGGCCGCCTTGATTCTGGACTTAACAGCCTCCTGAACTCTGAGAAAATAACTGCTGTTGTTTAAAACCTCCTGGTTTGTGATAATCTCTTTCAAAAGCCCTAGCAGACTAACACATACCGGAAGATCAGATCCGTAGGGCAGGGACAGTGCTGTTTTATTCACTGACATCCAAAACCTATAGGTGCATCACATAGAACACGTGTTCGGTGATTGCTTATTATTTTGTTTGACATTTTCTCTTTCTCAGCATTAATCCCTTTCTGTCAGTGTGTGTCTAGGTGTGTCATATATACACATTATTTTTCTTTGGATAAACTCTTTGAAAATAATTACAAACATCATCAAAGGTATGTCATCCCTAAATACTTGAGTTTGCATTTTCTAAGAACAATGGCAATCTCCCATATAACCAGGAAATTGTTAGCAAACCTAAGAAATGTGATATTGATACAGTGGTCTTATCTAAAATATAGTTTATATTGTCCAAATTCTCTCAGTCGTCTCATAAATGTTCTTTATAGCTACATGTGATTTTTTTTTTTTAGACAAAGATTCACATGTTACATTCAGTCACCATGTCTCTTTAGTCTCTTTTTGAATTAGAAGGCTTAACTTACTTATTTGTCATTTTTTTTTTTTTTACAACTCTGACATTGTTTAAGACCCAGTACCATCAGCCATTTTGAAGAACAGTTATTCCCAAAGTGTGGCCCTCAACCAGCGCCATCAGCATCCCCTGGCCTAGTAGTCAAGGTTCTTTGGAGAAACAGAACTGCGAGTTTGAATTTGATTTTATCCTTCCCATGTTACAGGCTTAGTACACATTTGTGTATCTTTTAAAGGGTATGGGGGAAATATTGTTCGGAGTTGCTTGTTTTTGAGTTTTATAAAAAAGGTATCCTTTTCGGTTTTTATTCCATCTAACATTATGTTCCTTATAAGTGTTGCTGTTGATGCAGGCACCTGTAAATGATTCATTCTCACTGCTCCATAATATTCTGTTGTGTGAGTCTATCACAATTTATTTAGCCATTCTCCACAAATGGACATTTGGGGTTTTCCAATTATAGACGTGATTAGTAGGAGAGTCCTGTGCACAAGTGTGAGAGTTTCGCTAGGGCATGGTCTCCCATACCTGCCTTGCAAAATCACCAGAAACAATGGATAAAACCATAGGATGAGTAGGCTTTGGCCTCAGAGAATTCTGTTTCAGAAGGTCTGCGCTGGGGGCCAAGAATCTGTTGCTCATTGGTTTTAGTTTCTTTTTATAATTCCGATATTAATATTATCATCAGGAAATTTTTTTAAAAATACAGTGGCAACAGTTCTCAACCTGGCTGCATAGTAGTATCTCTTGGGGTGACTTTAAAAAAAAACGTTATCCTTGAACTGGCCCTGGCCCTGTGGATTCAGGTTTAATTGGTCAGAGGATAGGTGTAGTTTAAAAGTTTATTGGATGATTATAATAGTCAATTAAGACCAAGTGCTTGGGACCGTGTTTCTTACCTGGAGGTAGTTTTGCCCCTCAAGTAGGGTTACCAAATAAGATATAGGATGCCCAGTAAAAGTTGAATTTCAGATGACAATTTTTTCCATGTAAGTGTGTCCTAAAGATTGCATGGGAATACATATATTCAAAATGATTTGTTGTTTATCTGATATTCAACTTTAACTGGGCGAACTGTATTTTTATTTGCTGCATTTGGCAGCCATACCCCCAGGGAATGGTTGGCGATATCTGGATACATCTTTCCTTGTCACAGCAGAAGTGGTGATGCTGCTATCAAGTGGGTGGAGGCCAGAAAGCTGCTAACTACCCCAAAATGCACAGGACAGCCTCTTGCAACAAAGGATTACTCAGTCCAAATGTCATTAGGGCTGAGGTTGAAAAACCCTGCTCCAGTGTATATACTTCAGTTTTAATTTCATCCTTCAGCTTGAGAAATTCTTTACCACACTTGGCTGGCCATGGTCTATTGGGACGAAGGAGCTTCCTGGGCTTGAAACAGTCCCCTGCCCCAGCCTTCTTTGAACTAATAAGCAGAGATGCGACAGGCCTCTCCGTGGGAGCATCCTCTTGTCCCTCTCTGGCTAGGAAGGGGCAGGGAATGAGATATTGTGAGCAGGTGGTCCCACAGCTCCTCATTGAGCACCACCACTGGACACTGCTGGGTGAGAAGCATTTAACCCAGCAGAAAATGATCTTGGGGAAGGTACAAAACAGGGAGTTTTTTCATCCTAATTTCATAGATGCTCACAGTACCCTTTCACAACATCTTGAGTCCTCCATTATTAAAGCTGTTCTTAATTAAAGTGATTTATGACCTTCAAAGGGGCCAGGCCAGAAAGGGCATTGTTTTTGTGGTTCTAAGCAGAGTTTTTCAGCTTGGAGAAACATAATGAGAACTCATAAGTTAGCAGAGCAGTCAGTCCGATCCCTTAATTCTCGGCAAGCCCCTGATTGTGCGTGCCACGAGCCATTATTTAATCTCTGCAACCCGGAACTCAGCCAAACTACAGTGGCCAAGTTTTAAAATGCTTCCTTCTTTTACCTCCTGTAGTCTCTTCGCTTCTTTGCCAAGATTTCCAGAAAGTTGTGGAAGAAGAGGGTATTCCCAGGATGGAGGTAGGGGAGCTGACTCATTGGACAGTTTAGGGAGGATTTTGCTCTTTCTAATCAAATGGTCTCTTTGGTCAGTGGTTTTTCGAAGAAGGAACTAATTCTTGATGAAGCATCAATCTGAGAATGCCAGCGTTTTTTTGGTAGCTGAAGCTAACTATTTTCTCAGACATTATCTATCTTGGGAACCAGGAAAGAAGAAAGATACTTTTGAGAATAATAATAATGATAAAAATATCAATAGCTAAGGTTTATTGAACGACTGTCATATGTAAACTCTGTGAAAATAAATTTCTAAGTCATTCCATGGGTGCTGTGATAGTTAATCTTCTGTGTCAGCTTCACTGGGCCACAGGCAATTCAGACATTAGGTCAAACATTATTCTGGGAGGGTGTGTTTAGATGATAATAATATTTGAATTGGTAGACTGAGTCAAACAGATTGCCTTCCCTAATGTGGATGGGCCTCATCCAATCAGTTGAAAGCCTAAATAGAACAGGCTAAGAGGAAACTCCTCTTGCTTGACTGTACTGGGACATCAGTCTTTTCTTATCTTTAAACTTAAACTGAAAAATTGGCTCTTCTTAGGTCTTGAGCCTGCCAAGCCAGACTGGAATTTATACTACTGGTCTACCCTCATGACCTCATGGAACTCTAATCATCTCTCAAGAGCCCCATCTCCAAATAACATCACCTTGGGTGCTAAGTCTTCAACACATGAATTTTGGGCAGTGGGGGGATACAAACATCAAATCCATAGCAACAGCACATTCCATTTTTCTAGCAGCCATTCTTGTTTAGATACAATTACAGGAATGTTTTCCAAGAGGAACATTCTTTGTTTTAGTGGTAGGGAATAAGAAACCAGGAAAAATTTTCAAAAATCCAAAACAATTTCTTTACTTAAACTTATAATGAAGGAAAAGAAAGTCACACTGTACATCTAAAGCAAAAACACAATTGAGACTGGATTGAACTTTAAGGATATATAGGAAATGGCAAATTTCATTCAAATACAAAGATCCTTGGGGCACCTGGGTGGCTCGGTTGGTTAAGTGTCTGCCTTTGGCTTAGGTCATGATCCCACGGTTCTGGGATTGAACCCCGCATTGGGCTCCCTGCTCAACGGGGAGCCTGCTTCTACCTCCCCCTCTGACTACTGCTCCCTCTGCTTGTGTTCTCTCTCTCTCTCTCTCAAGCCAAATAAATTGGTTAAACAAACCGACAAAGAAACAAAACCAAAGATTCTTGCAGATTCTAAAGAAACCATCATTGGCTTCTTTTCCTGTCTCTTTTCATCAGGCTATCCACAGATATTTTAGAAAGGGACCCAGGGTATACTAAGCCCTTTTATTTACATTATTTGATTTAATTCTTACCACAGCTCATTTTTCAGTAAACACATTGATACTGAGTAAAAGAATATGATTTAAATCTGTCAGATTTCATGTTACTCCCAGGCCATGCTTCTCCCATATGTCATTCTCCTTTTTCTCCACATCAAAACTTAGCAAATATGGAGCTGTGATGATGTCATCGTCAAATATATTCCCCACACATAGCTATAACTATATTTGCAATTAAACTATGTGCATTTCCACCCCTTTTTTTTCCCTTGCCTTTTTTAGTGTTAATCAAAGATTCATGTCTTTCATAGAGCACTTATGTCTCTCAGAACCTTCTAACTCCCATGAAGTATTTGAGGGGTTCAGAAGTAACCTGGTTTCTCTGAAAGAGTTTTCACCCTCAAGACCTCCAGCCCCACCTCCTTCACTATTCTGTCACTGTTTATCAACCCAACATGCTGAAAAGCCAAACATCCCTTTGATATAATCAGACACTTTTATGCAGAAATGAAGCCAAGAGACTCTTCTTCCCAACACAACAGCATTTCCTGGAACATGAAGATCAATGATGTTGATAGACCGTTGATAAAGTGTTGCCCATAAGCCCATTAAACAGGCTGTGAAACTGGAATTGTGGTCAAAGGACGCATCCTGAGGTGGCCAGAAGCCAGGATGGCCGAGAAAGCCACTTTCTCTCCATGCTTTTCACATTCACATGACCAGGGTGGTCCTGGAAAGGGGAAAGGAAGCTTGAGAAATGTGTTTTCCAAAAAGCGTTTCTTATTTCCCCCAACCTTCTGGCAGAAGTGGTCATTGATTCTTATTCATACTCCTTCCCTAAGAATTTTGGGCTTTCTTCTCTTTGGGCACATTACATTTTACTTTATTTAGCATCGCTTAATAAAGCTTGCCTCAAAGAGCATGCTGAGCATTTTACATTAGTTGTTGCATTTAATCTTCCCAAGAATCCAATTAGTGGTTGCTATTTATTATTATTCCACATTTAACCCCTGTTGAAACTGAGGTGCTTGCATAGGCTTCCAAAGTTACTGAGTGGCAGAGACGGAATCTAAACTCAGGTAGTAGGACACAAATACTTAACTCCTATATCCAACTGTACTTGTTTGGCTTGTTAGATTCTGCCCTTTTCTTTAACCTTTCCTATCCCATAGGTAGATTCAGTTGCTTCTAATAGAAAATCCAAGTAAGAGTAACTTGAAAAAGGCAATCATTTATCTTTCTCTGATGTGAAAGAGATCCAGAAGCGGTCTTTGGTTAGTATGGTGGCTCCATGAATGTATTGGGGACCCAGATGTCTGCTTCAAAATCTCTTGTGTGTGGCTCTAGTCCTCATGGTACAAAATGCCTTTGGAGATCCAGCCATCATGTCTGTGTTCCAGGCAGAAAGACGAAAGAAGGGGTAAGGAAGGATGCACTTCCTTTTTTATAAGATTTCCCTGAGGTTCCACCTCATATTTCCATTCATAAATCATTTGCTAAAACTTTAGAATGCTAAAAGAATCTATTCTTTACAACTAAATCTTTGGCAAGGCCCTCACCTCATCAAGGCTGAGCTATGACAATAGTTTGCTAACTCATTTCCCTGGTGCCGGTCTCTTTCTGTTCTAATTTTTAATCCTGTACTGCTGTTAGGACAGTTTTCTTTGAACAATGCTTTGTCATCCCAGTCCCCTGATCTGAAGCTTTCCATGAATCCTCTTTATCTGTAAGATTAAGTTTAAATTCCATTTCCTGCCAAAAATGCCTATTCACTTTCCCTTTATGTGGCATGTAGATCCCCTTCTCCTTTTTTCTATTCACAATATTCCTTCTGACTAGAATATCTTCACCTCTTTGTCTCTATGGGTCTAAATCTCATGTTTCCTTTAATAACTTTTAGAAATTCCACATCATTCATTTATTCATTCATCATTGAACATATGTTATTCATTGATATAAAGCACTCAGAACAATGGCTAATAGAGAATAGAAGGTGACTATTATTATTGTTAGTAAATATAACAGTATAATAAAAGTATAATATATGGTATTATGTATAATAAAAGTGGTAATAGTATGTATAGTATTCCCAACCTCCATTGGAAAGTATATCAAATCCTTCTCAGTAATCCAGAAACTAAAGTAATGAGAAGGGATTTTATTGATAATGATAATGATGTGTCCCCTTGGGAGAAAAAAATTGTTTTTACCTGATATTTTTACCTGATTTGCGAATCCAGCCAGGGATCCAAGCTCAATATGCTCTTCTAATGCTTGGGAAACAATTGCATTAAAATTTCTGGTCATGAATTTAGAAAGTTTTAAGTTAATAAGAATAACATTTTACTCGTTTACAATTGCATTATTTATCATCAATTGCAATATATGTGAACTAACATTTGAAAAAATACATCACAGCTTTAAAAGACTTTTGAGATCTGCATGTTTAAGCACATTTTGGATACTCATATCAGTCAGTACAGGTTAGGTAATGCTGCCATAATAAGTAAGCCTCAAATCCAAGTAGCTTCACATAGCAAAGGTTTAGTTGTTGCTCACATCACATGTCTATTGTGGACTTGTAGTAGAGTTGATCCAGGGTGACTGAGCTGTTATCGCTAGCATTGCTGGTTGCTGGGTCAGAGGGGTAGAAGTGAGCTCTGAAGAGTTACACATCAGCATTTAAACATCTGTTTCTTTCCCCAAAGCCATTATTTTCATGTTTATTTGCCTTTATGATTTTTCTAGTTTATTCTTCCTTACTAAAATTTTTTAAATTTATAATTCTTAAATTCTGTCACCTCATTTCTAAGGTTTTCTAATGATTTCTAATGATTTGTGTTGTTTCTCATATATTATATCACTTTCTTAATGCCTTTGGGTGTGTTTTGAAATAGTGTGTCACAACATTGCATCTTATTTTTGACAATATCTGTCTGGCCTGCTTTTGTTACCTGTAGGGATTTTATTCTCCTTATCCTTCATTTGTTTTCTTTTAATAAATTTATATGAGATATGCCTATGATTCTTTTCTGTTACTCATATTTTAAAAGATTTTATTTATTTTTTTTGAGAGACAGTGAGCAAGAGAGAAAGCACCAATGGTGGGGGGGGGTACAGAGGAAGAGGGGGGTAGCAGACTCCCTGCTGAGCAGGGAGCCTGATGTGGGGCTTGATTCCAGGACCCTGAAATCATGACTTGAGCTGAAGGCAGATGCTTAACCGACTGAACTACCCAGGTGCCCCTCTGTTACTCATTTTTTTATGTGAGATTATGTTTCATGAAATTTTAGGAAGAGTCTTATTTTAGGTGGCTTTTATAATTTCATAGAGCTCCCTCTTCTGCCTTCTTTTTTCCATATATTTTTTTAAAAAACTGCATCTCGCTCTCTGTGATGGCCTGGTTCTTTATCCTTTTGTCACATTTTTCTGGACTTTCTCCTTCCTTCACCGCTGTTGTATTTTCTCAACCCACACCTGACGTGTCTTCTCAGTGTGGCAGTCATGGAAGCAGTGCTAACTGGTCAGTTTTGGGGTTTACAAAGACTAGAGTGCCTCAGTCCCTTCTTATCTTAACCAGGGATACATTGCACTCACCCACTATTGGATTAGAAAATATCCTTCCTAATTTCAGCTGCTGTTCTCGAGTTGACATTCACATATTCCAGTGGCTGTCTGCTGGCCATATTGGGGGTTCTCCTTTTGTCAAGTCTGTCACATGACCTGTTGTTTCCTTCCACTTCCTCCCACATTGATGCTGGTAGCATACCAAGTGTTGGGGATGTTGATGGTTTGCTCCCACCTGTTTATATTTTGTCATTCACATAGATACTTTATTGTCATAAATGCTGTTTTTTGACTTTTATTAATTCATTACTCTATTTTTAATGTGAGAATTTTGGAAGAATCGGAAATTATACTGATAGTGCTGCTGATATATTTCCAGAATTCTAAGTAATATTAACTACATGTTTCTGATGGGGAATCTGAAACTCCAAAGGATAAGTGCCTTGCATGTGGCCACTCATCTTGGATTAAACCAAGGCAGACTGGCCTCTTGATTATTAGGGTATATTGCTGCTACAAATAATGAACATTCTGTAGTTTTTAATCCAGGTAGGTATGAAGACTAATCACAGTTCCAACTGTGACCAATGAGTTGCTTAAATATAAATAAAATAGAAATCTTGTCCCTTGGGACGCCTGGGTGGCTCAGTGAGTTAAGCGTCTGCCTTTGGCTCAGGTCATGATCCCAGCGTCCTGGGATCAAGTCCCACATCGGGCTCTCTGCTCAGCGGAGAGCTCTCCTGCTTCTCACTTTGTCTGCCACTGCCCCTGCTTGTGCTCACTTGCTTTCTTTCTCTCTCTGACAAATAAATAAAATCTTAAAAAAAAAAAAAATCAAAACAAAACCTTGTCCTCGGTAAATTTATCGTCTTTAGAAAGATAGGCATAGTACCAGCCAAGTCAAAGTAGTACCTACCATACTGTAATAAGAACTAAAGTAGGATTAGAACCTGGCTCATGTGCATAAAATTATTTGTGCTCTTTCCTTTGTTTATATAAAGGACCCTATCAAATTGACTAAAATGACAATAATGATAGCAAAAACTTGATGTCCACGACTCCATAGCCACATTTTCATTTCAACAGCAAGATATGCCTGCAGTTAGTATTCCTGTTGCTATGTATTCATTTTTCATCCTCTTTTAGAATTGGTTGGGTCATATGTGCAAGGACAGTCACTGTTATCAAGCATGTGTTATCAGTACACCCTAAACCACATATCCAGGTCAGTTTTATACCCAGATGTTTGTTGTTTGTTGTTTTTTGTTTTTTCTGAACCATCTCATTTACAAGGGAGCACCTTTATCCTGGCTTGCTAGGTGTCTATACCAAAGGTGTTTGCTCCCACCTGCTTCCCTGTGTGAGGTGACGTCTTTATATGCCTTTCCTTCTTATGAATTTATTAGTCCAGCTGTCCATTGGTTAAAACTCCTAGGCACAGTGCTGGCTTCAGGGATGAGGCAGTGAACCAGACAGACCAAATTACCTTTCCTCAAGGAATTTACATCACAATGGCCAGTACAGAGACCTTTGGACATATCTCTGATTGTGTGTCATGTGAGTGGAAATGACATCATGTTGGAAAAGTATCTTTAGCAAAAGGAAGCCTTGCGGTTTCTCCAGAGGAGGTATGAGGGTAGAGAGCAGGATGTGCCTGGCTTGAGGACTCCTGATCTCAGGAGGTTTCCAGGCTGAAAATGTGCCTCAGTCTTTTTCTTCTGGTGTCAAATTATCTGTCACCTTGGGATGTTGAGTTTATTACGATACAGAATCACTGTGTTTTAAGGAAAGCAAGGACCTAGAATAGCATCAGAAGTTAGACTCTGATGGTAATGCTCTGGGGCCAACTAGATAAGTTACTTAATCAAACTAGTTAAGTCAGAGTTCCCTTCAATACTTTTTTTTTTTTTTAAAGATTTTATTTATTTATTTGACAGAGAGAGAGAGATTACAAGCAGGCAGAGAGGCAGGCAGAGAGAGGGGGGGGGGAAGCAGGCTCCCCGCGGAGCAGAGAGCCAGATGAGGGGCTCGATTCCAGAACCCCAAGACCATGACCCAAGCCGAAGGCAGAGGCCTTAACCCACTGAGCCACCCAGGCGCCCCAGAGTTCCCTTCATAGTAAAATGGCGGTAATGTTGCCTACCTTCAGGGTCAGGGTTAGAAAAGCGTGCATGACAAAACTCTGTAGTTTGAAAAGCACTCTATACCATTTTGGATTTATCTTTTTGATTTATGTTACTTTTGTTATTGCTGCTTCCGTGATGATTAATTTTATGTGTCATCTTGACTGGGCCACCAGTTGTCTGGATATTTGGACAAACATTATTCTGGGTCTTCCCCATGGATGTTTTTGGGTGAATTTAACATTTATATAGGTAAATGGAACAAAGCAGATTGCTCTCTTGATGTGGGTGGGGCTCATCCAATCAGTTGAAAGCCTAACTAGTATGAAAGGTTGACTCTTCCCCAAGTAAAAGAGAATTCCTATTGCCTGACTACATTCAAACTGGGACAAGGTTTTTTCTTGCCTTTGGACTTGAATTGAAACATTGGCCCTTCCTTGATTTCGAGCCTATCAGCCTTTCGACTGGAATTACACCATTGATTTTCCTGGTTCTCAGGCCTTTGGACTCAGACTGGAACTTAGACCAGTGGCTCTCTCAGGTATTCAGCTTGCTGACTCACTCTGCAGATTTTGGGACTTGTCAGCCCCCATAATTGTGTGAGCCAATATCTTATAATATATCTCTTTCTAAATATATACATTTTATTGGTTCTGTTTCTCTGGAGAACCCTGACTAATACAGTTGCTAAGTGGATTCCTAGAATAAATATCATTTCCATAGGCCATAAGTGGAAAACAAATTCAAGAATCAGCCTTAAAATTAGACGATTTAGGGGACCATCAATAGGGCATGATCTGGGGGCACCTGGGCGGCTCAGTGGGTTAAAACCTCTGCCTTCGACTCAGGTCATGATCTCAGGGTCCTGGGATCAAGCCCCATATTGGGCTCTCTGCTGAGCGGGGAGCCTGCTTCCTCCTCTCTCTCTGCCGGCCTCTCTGCCTACTTGTGATCTCTCTCTCTCTCTGTCAAATAAATAAATAAAATCTTTAAAAAAAATAGGGCATGATCTGAACAGTAATGGACAGGTGTCTCTGTTTTGAATCTGCCTTTCATTGCCTGAGAATCTACCATTTTGTTCCGTCAAGTATTCCAGAATTCCCTCATAAAATGAGATTGCTTGTGGGAAATTGAAAGGACTTTGGCCCTTAGGGCAAATCTTTTAGCTAAGAGCAACCCTGTTTTAAGATGACTGGATGAGATATGGCATCCAGAATAACTGGCTGTAGGGAATTAGGCAGATGACCAGGGGATAGCTGTCCAGGGGATGGAAAGATGTTCTCTTCACCATTAGCCTCCAACTGGCTCAAGACTACGTACTCTGTATCTGTTCTCTAGTGACCTTCCCATACTGGGCTGTCCCTTGTTCTTAGCCTCTCCACTCTGGAGGTTCTTTTATCTGTCATATTTCTAGCCACTTAGATACCTGAATAGAAGAAGAGGTCTTATCTTCAAGATCAGCTTGAAATGCTTTTGGAAGTTTTTGCAACACTAACTACATTCCCCCGACTCTTGCACAGATGAAAACAAGGCTTTGCACGAGTCATCATTCCCATTGGCACCGTATATGTTCAGAGTATGAAAACAGGTGAAGCATACCTGCCTCAAGGCAGGGCCTTGAACAGGTGGGCTACCCTGAAATGCTCATAAGGTGTGTGGCAGCAGGTCGAAGAGTCATCTGACTGTCCCCTGTAAAGTGATGACCCAAAGAATATTCTTTCCTACTTTATGATATTGATAAATGTGACCACCTATGCTAAGGGGTGGTGGAGAGAACTTGACTTTGACTCATTCTTGTAGATATTAAGTAGGTAAATGAAAGAAGGTGAGCATGGGAAAATGCTGTGTGGATTCTAAGATGTGCATATTGATTAAAACTTCACATGTCTCTGATGGTTTGGAGAAGTAGAATTTATATCACGGATGAACTCTCTCTTTCCTGACTCTGGTCATCAACTTGCTCTTTTCTAGACATTGTTTCCCTAAAACTTATACTTAGTACCGTTTGCAGTTTTGTGCCTATGTCCCTTCCCACCCTCCTTCCTTCCTTCATTTGTAGCAAGAATGAGGGTCTGTCTCTTCCACTAGAATTATGTTCTGTGAACCTAAGGCTGATACATTCTCAACCACTGCTGTGGCTCCTATACTTTGCACTGGGTAGGGCTCAGTAAATACTTGTTGATAAACAGATGAACGAATGAATGAATAAATAGCATGGACACTGGGTCATGTGGACCTATAATTTAATCATCAGCTTAACTGCTGAGTATAAAACCCTGGGTAACATTTGACATCGCTGATGTCTGATTTCCTCACTTGTAAAACAGAATTGATAGTAGCACCTACCTTATAGAGTTATAATTCAGGTAAAATGAGATGGATGGGCATAAAGAGTTAGCCCAGTGGCTGGAATAGAGTAAACTCTCAATCATTTTTGTCTCTGTGGCCATTCTCATACCTCTGGTGCTAGCTAAATTCTGTTTAGGTTTCAACTACTTCAGTTGTCCCTAAAGCGCTGGGAGTTGCAAAGAGGAGGGGGCAGAGTGTCAGGAGGTACTTGGTACCGGCTTATTTCCATTCATGGAGAGAAACATACCTGTTTAAAGGGGATTCACCTCAGCCCACGTCTTACCTTTACTTAAAGACTTCATCGTTCATCAGTGTTGGTGTGGAGAGGAACTTTATCATTTAAAAGTAAAAACCAAAACTCCAAAAAAAAAAAAAAAAGATTATCTGTCCTTCTTTTTTAATGTTAAGCCAAAACAACAACAAAAAAGTGCCTTTGATGCCTTTGTTGTTTAGTACTTAATAAATCATGGCACATAATTATGTTGATAAATTCCAACAGCCTAGCCGACTCCTCTTTCCTGATGCCAGCATGGGATGCCCCTGATAAATCAATCTCCACTTCTTAACTGCGTTGCTATCCTGCACGGGATCTGCTCTGCTTCTCCTTCTCAGTACGGTGGGGCAATACATCACCCAAGCCCTTCATCCTTCTTCCATATCATTAGAGCAACAGCTGGTTCTGATAATGCATTAATGTAATACATCAGGGAGCTGGGTGCCTGGCCGCTACATTACTCAAAAGCTAATGTGATAGGGAAGGGAAAATCCTAGTGCCCTGATAACTCCAAAAGTTGGGGTTTTGTTTTATACTTTCAAGCTTGGCACTTGAAATTTCAGGGCCCAGATTTTCCCATTTACAATCTGTTTTCACGTAATTTGCTAAGTTTGTTTTTTCTAAACCAGTTTCCTGAGTCCGGAAAGCTGCTTTATCTGTGATCTGTACCAGGGTAGAAGCTCTAATGTCACTGTCACTTCTCTTTGCCAATGTTTGAGCAGCTCCTAGTGTAATTTAAGGTCAATATTATAACACTCATGTTAGGCTCCAGATTCTACAATTTGCTGGTTGTGTTGCTTTGAGGAGAGCAGTTGTATGATTGAATGAGATGCTGTATGTCAAGTGCTTGACACATAGAAATAACTGTTAAAATGAACTATTAATATTTGTCATTATTTTCTAGCCCACCATCCACCAAATGAGGTGTCCCAGAAGGCTTTTGTTAACAAGTAGTGTAAAAGAAAAAATAAAGAGTTTTGTGGACACATAACTTAGGAATACATTGGATTGAAAAAATCACAGGCTTTTTTACTGCAGGACTTATCAGTCTTTAATATGCTAAGGCAATTTATGTGTGTCCTAGAGAGGGATAAAGTAAACATTGCTTCCCAAACTCTTTAGCTTTAGAACCTCCTTTTTAAGAGTGGGGGGAGTGAGTGATACCCCTACAATAACACTGGGAAATTTGAGTGTGATCCAATTCTCTTATTAAGGCCATTGACATCTTGGCCAAGACAATAAAGCAAACAGATGTAGAATGGGACCAGAGCTCAGGCCTGCTGAAGCTCAGATTCTTCTCTTCTTCTTCCTCATACACCTGTGCTTCTCAGAGTGTGACCTCTGATCACCTCTATCAGGAACACCCAGGGAGGGGATGGGTAGGAACCGGGACTTCAGTGGGCACCTCAGGCTTGTGCATCAGAGGGTCACAGTGTAGGAATCCTAATGGCAACAAGTATCTCAGGCAATATTCTTGTAAACTGAACTCTGGGACCCACTAGATTAGACCGTGCTTCTTTGTAACTGTGTTATACGGGCCAAACCCATGTGGTCACGCCTTCTGAAAACTCTGGGGACTTTGGGAAATGGTTGTTGCTTGCTGCTTATGGCCCTCTGCAGGCCCTCTGGACTCTGGATGAGGTCTATATCTCAAGAGAAAACTGGAGGCATCTGTGGGTTTTTCACAGGCCAGCTCACCATGCAGCTGCTTCCATAGAGACCCCTCTCTGCCTGCGGTGGTCAGCGTGAGCACCCCTTCCCTGTGATCTCTCATAATGCTCCTCCAGGGAAGCATGCACTGGGAGATTAGTTTGAAATGGAGAGACTACTCCTAGCTCTGCCAAGTCACTCCGGAGAGAGCATGACCATGCTTTGGTTTCCATGACGACCAGGTGACTGTAAGCTCACCTTTGGCCCTGGAAACAGCCTCCAGCTTCTGGAAACAACTGCGAGTCTGCTGCTTATTATGAGAGAGAAGCACACCAATGGAGAGGGGGAAAACCATTTGCTGTTTCAGAAACAGGCTCAGCTGCCCATTCTGAACTGCTGGAAAGTTAGAGAAGAGTACCTCAGCAAAGATGCACAAGGGCCAGCAGAACCTCCTGTCAAGAGAGGTGGCTATGGGCAGGGAAACACACCCCCCCCCTTTGTCATCTGTGTTAGTTGTGGCCCCTGTCAGATTTCAGTGTAACTGAAATGTTACACTGAAATTTCAGTGTAACTGTCTTGACAGCAACAGTCAACAGTTAACATTTGTTAGTTTGTTATTTCTTTCTTTGTATTGCAAGGGATGAAACATTCATTCTGGGTGGGACTAGTAACTGTCGAGGAGCTAATAGCTAATAGCTAATGACCACAATAGCTAATGAACTGAGCATTTACTATGTGCAGGTGCTTTATATGTATTACCCCCATTTAATTCTTACGTCCTTTAGGTAAGTTTCCAGATGAGGATATTAAGGTGCAGAGAGGTTCAGTTATGCTTCATGGTCACATGCATGAGTGGCAAGTGGTGGAGATGGGCCCTGAACTGAGATGTAATTGGGCATTAAAATGAGACTCCTGAAAAGTGTCTGATGAGCCGCACCCACATACCTCCCCTCAGGAACTTTGATGTCTTCCTCCCTGAAAGGCAGGACATTGCCACTTCAGCCATCATATACAATTCTCTTTATTTAGCTTGGGACGTAAAAGTGAAGGACTAAAATGCTTTAATGCCTCTTACCACTGTTTGCATCTCCCTGGCTAAGTGATTGTCACCTGGAAATTGGCTTCTTCCCTCTAGCAGAATCTGTGACCAGGCTACCACTTGCGGAGTTGTGGGATTCTGTGAAGCAGTCCAGATGGTAATGACTTCCCAGCCAGAGGGCACCTGGCCCTATTGAAATCACCTGGAAATGCAGATGGTATTGATGGAGTGGGGAGCCTCGGGGTGAAGGAGGCCATACTCACTCTGGTCTTGGAATGACAGATAGGAGACCTTGGAGTTGGTCACAGTTTTTATCATTTCCTCATTGGGGAGTGGGTAGAGATGCCTCTATAGCCCTAGCTTTTGATGGGGAGAATTGGGCTAGATCAGCATTTCTCAAAGTGTGGAGGATCTCAAGTATACCTTTTAAAAAGGTATTTGAGGGGGCGCAGTCGGTTAAGCATGTGACTCTTGGTTTCACCTCAGGTCATGATCTTGTGGTCATGAGACAGAGCCTTGAGTGAGTCTCAGTGGGGACTCTGCTTCTCTCTCTCCCCCTCTGCCCCTCCCCCTGGCACTCCCTCTCTCTTAAATAAATAAATAAGTCTTTAAAAAATAAAAAGGTATTTGGGATAATTTTTGATGGGACACAGACCTGGCTTTAAATAACATTGAATCATATGAGAAAGTGTTACTTGCTTCAGTCCTTCTGGAGGCACCAAGGAGGGAATAACACTTGAAAACTCTTATATACATCACCCCTTCCCTTCTTGGTAATGTCCCCTTTTAGCACCAGAGGGGATAGACTCCATACTCAGAGCTTTGGCAGGTAATAGCATCTTCCTGCAATTCAGCATGGTTTTGTCCTCGTGTTTTATAACTACCTTCTACATTCGACAAGGTGAGTTTCCATTTCTGGAAGTGATTTCCATTTTTGGAAGTCTGTAGGCTTTCAGCGTTCTTGGGAGCTCATTGGAAATGTGAATCAGACTCCGCCCTAGGCTACATACATGTTCACAGGATGCCCAGTGGTTCCTACACCTTTTTTATAAAGTTTTTTTAATTTTTATTTATTTGACAGAGAGAGAGAGATCACAAGTAGGCAGAGAGGCAGGCAGAGAGAGAGGGAAGCAGGTTCCCTTCTGAGCAGAGAGCCCGATGCGGGGCTCGATCCCAGGACCCTGAGGTCATGACCTGAACTGAAGGTAGAGGCTTTAACCCACTGAGCCACCCAGGCGCCCGATTCCTACACTTTTGACAGCAGTTGGAGAGCCATTGATAAAAGAGTTTCCCCTTTTTAGAAGCAATATTTAAGTAGAAGAAATGGGCCAATTTAAGGAAAAATAGGACAAATAATAGTACAGGTACAGCAACATTGTGGACGGGCAACAGGAAAGACAGGGTTGGTGAAGGAGTGGGTTAAAAATTGGGGTGTATAACCAGAGACCTGTGTCTACACAGATTCTGGGGCACTCTACCCTGGAGAGATTGATTCTTTACATCTGGAGTTGTGTCCCTGAACCTGTTTTTGGAGAAATTAAAAAAAAAGAATCTTCTCCCCAAATGTACAATGAAGTATGGAAATTACTGGATGGGATTGTTCCTTTTCTCTGAAAGTCACATGTTGTTATTCTAAAATGGTGGTTCTCAACTAGAAGCCCCTCAAGGTATGTTTGACAATATGTGAGGATATTATTGGTTGTCACAATTAGAAAGCTGTTACTAGTAGGTAGTGGGTCTGGTAGATAGAGACCAGGGAGGCTGCTTAACATTGTACAATGTTAAGAACAGAACAGGCCCCTACACAAAAAATTATCCAGTCTCTAATGTCAGTAGACCCAAGGATGAAAAACTGTGGTCTAAAAAGATTTTTTGGTATTTAAGGTATCTAAGCACAGATCAATGAAATGCCAGGTCACCAAATATCTTGGCTCCAAACACTTTAGTTTGTATCTCATGAAACATAGAAGCTAGGGGCCTTCCCCAGCATTAGACCCCATAACCCCCTCTAAACTCATCATGTCCTGCTACCTTCACCCCATCACACTCAGCTGCAGTGCCACTGGCCTCCATGTTGTTTTGAGAATAGCCCAAGTATACAAATGTTTCCACCACAGGGCCTTTGCACATGATTTAAAAAAAAAAAATCCCTCTTGTACCCAGAGTTCCCATCCACATAGTTCTATCTATTTTCTTCAAATGGGCTTCTATTTAAACCTCATCTCACCATCAAGGTATTTCTTGACCATCTTATCTAATAAGCAACACTTTCTTCAACTCCCTCTCCTCCTTTCCCTGTTGTTTCTCCTTATAGAACTTACCTTTGGAATATATGTTTACTTCTTGTTCTTTTATTAGAAAATAATAAGTACCATGAATGTGTACTCACTGTTATATTCCAAATTGTAACTGTGTCCAGCAATCGAGTGTTTTAAATGAGCGATGAGTGAATGAACAGTTGGATAAATAAATGGATGCCTGGATTATAGTCCCAGGGAACCAGTGTCTAGTGGTGTCCCTCTATGCCTCAGTTTCTCCCTTTGTCAAGTGAAGTTATACAGATGGCCTCTAGGGTCCATTCCAGCCCTAATGTCTGCCAGCATGGTTTCTTATTTCTCACCTGCATCCCTGTCTCTCCAGTTAACTGCCTGCAGCCTCCCAGCGCCACCCTCCATTACCCCAGATGCCTTCTGTCAGAGCTGAGAGGCCTCCGGGAATTAGGGATGTCAGAACTCCTCAGAAAGTGGCAGATCCATTGTGTGAACCACTGAATTGGGTAATTAGGGAGGGTGGCACTTCAGTCGTTTTAAAAGCTTAGTGGGTGGGAAGAAGAACTGTTCCCTGACAGCTACTGCACATCCACTTCGAGGTGCAGCTTTTCCTTTGGAAAATCTGGTTTTGTCACTGAATAGTGCTTTATTGCTCTTCAAAGGGCTGTGTGAAGAAAGGGGATAAGGGCTGGGGGCCTGGCATTGACTTGTGGACCGCTTGCTTTAAGAGAGGAGGATGATGGTGTAAAAGGGAGGCTAGCCTCATAGCCCCACTTGGGAAGTGAGCAACTTTTGAAGTAAAAAAACACCAGTATCGTAGACCTGGATATTGGTCCATGAGCTCAAGTGCGCAGGGAACATCTCCTTTGTTCTTTATAACCAATTTCATTTCTGACCCTGAACTCTCATTTTGCTGGACCAAAGGAAACTTAACCTCCATCCTGCTTGGGGTTCCCCCACCCTGAGGGAGTCATAAGGTTCAGAACTAGATTGGATTAGATTGTTTCTTGCACTTCTGAAATTATGAATGTTCTAAGCAGTGGTTTCTAACAGGGAGAAGGATTGGAGGTGGGGGTGGGGATCTGGGCCTGCCTGCTCTAAGATGCTGAACCTTTCCTACCCCTCCTCCTCCTCCAAGGTCACCAAGCCAGGGACATCTTTCTTGTGGAAAGGAGGATGAAAGCCACATTTCTTTCCTATTCTCCCAATATATTTGCCTCTCCCCATATTGGGGTTTATGCTTTTAGAAACAAAAGACAGTTGAGGAAGTATCAATAGTAATCTTGACTTCCCTGAAACAATGAGCTACTTAAACAGAGGGAAAGAAAAAGGAAAACTAGAGAGAGAAGAGGAAAGTATCCATTAATCTCTCAAATTATTACCTAGCATTGGTAATAATAGTGACCCATTACATACTGAGATTTCGATATAGGGCAGGCACTGTGTTGGGGCCCTTGGAACCACCTTAGGAGATAATAATAGCACAGTCTTTTGTCATCTTACTGAGGGTCAGCACAGGGTGAGGCTCTTTAAACAAATGAAATTACCTGTATTAATTTCATCAATTCTCCCTATAATTCTATAAGGTGGTTGCTGTTATTATTCACATGTTGTGGATGAGGAAATGTGGCATAAAATTTGGGCACTTAAGTAAAGTGTCCAAAGTCAAACAGGCTAGTAAGCAGGAGACCTGAACTTGAAACCCTGGAGCCTGGCTCCAAGGCTAGAGCACAGGCTGGCTCCACCAGCCTCCCAGGTGAGGTGGAGTAGGTTGCCTTGCCAGGGCCTTTCCCAGTAGTGCCCTCCCTCTATCTTGCCAGTTGGAAAGCTATTTGTAACTTCTAGGCAGCTGCACACACCTGACATCTGGGAGCAAGCTGGTCCCAAAGGCAAAAATCCAATGCATAGTCAGCTACTGCAATGGTTCATTGGGAAAATGAAACACCTGGCTGCCTCAGGGGGACACTCAGAAGGCCAGACACTCTACAATCCAAACAAGGATGGCTCAGCAATAGCTGTTATATCTGGGAAGCATGAGGTCAAGGGAGGCCTGTGCAACTATTTCCTGTAGACTTAAGAATCAATTAGTATCCACCAATATACAATACAAGAGATGTTCCTTTTAATAGAAATAATAGCACTTTTTTTCCCCAAGCACTTCTTCTCCCAAGAAGACTCTCCTATTTTTCAATTGAAATTTTTATTGAGATGATTATAGATGTACATGCAGTTTTAATAAAGGAGAGAAAAAAGAAAGAGGGGTGGGGTATTATGTTTAATTTATACACTTCCTTCCAATGAGATCACCATTTTGCAAAACTATAACATAATATCTTAAGATACTGAAGAGTTCCATTGCTATAAGGATCTCTTCTATAACTGTATTTCCCTCCCTCTCACCCCCAACCCCATCCTTAAAACCCCAGCAACCACTAATCTCTCCATTTCTAAAATATTGTCATGTCAAAAATGGCATAGAAATGGAATTGGATAGTAGGCAACTTATAGGTTTGGCTTTTTTTCAGTCAGCTCAGTTCACTGCCAATTTATCCAAGTTGATGTATCCATAATCCATTCCTTTTCATTGCTGAGTAATGTTCCATGATATGAATGTGCCAGTTTGTTTAACCATGTACTACTGAAGGATATCTAGGCTTTTTAAGGGTATTATGAGTAAAGCTGCTATAACATTCATATAAAGGTATTGCTGTGAGCCTACAGTTTTCATTTCTCTGGGAGAGATGCCCATAAGTGCAATTGCTACACTGTATGGCAATTGCATGTTTAATTTTTAAGACAGGGCCAAATTGTTTTCTAGAGTGTTTGTACCATTTCACATACCCCAAAAAGGAAGTCCACTTTCTGTGCATCTGTGCCAGCATTTTGTATTGTTGTTGTTGCTATTATTATTATCATTATATTACCAGTCTTATAAGTCATGGTTATTTCTCATGGTTTTTGTTTACATATCCCTGGTGGCTGATGATGTCGTACATCTTTGCATGTTCTTATCTGCCATCTGTTATTCTCTTTGGTGAAATGTCTGTTCATGTTTCCTGCCCATTTTCTGGTTGGATTACCTTTTTCTTTTCCTGTTTAGGTTTAATAGTTTTTTCTATATCCTCGGTATTATTCCTTGTCTGATATGTGGTTTGCAAATACTTTTCTATCACTTTGTAAATTGTCATCTCATCCATTTTATAGAATCTTTTACAGAACAAAGCTTTAATTTTAATTAGGTCCAGCTTATCAATTTTTCTTTTATGGGTCATGCTTTTGTTTTTAAGTCAATAAACTCATAGCCTATATCTAGATTACAAAGATTTATTCCTGTATTTGTCAAAATATTTTCTAGTTTTAGATTTTGCATTTACTTTTTCTTTCATTTATATATGCGTGCATGCATACCAATTTCAATTGTTCTAATCCCATTTGTTGAAAGTATTTTTGGAATCTTTACTGTGTGTCTGACAGTGAGCTAAGAAGTACCTTTAAGCCCTGTTTTATATAATCCCCATAATCATTCTACAAAGTGGGAACTGTATTCCAAGTTCTATGGCTGTGGAAACTGAGCATCAGAGAGGTTGCTTGATTTTCCTGAGGCCACACAACCAGAGGTAAGCCTCACATCTGCCTCACTCCAGCCCACAGCCCTTCACCATCTCTAGTTTAGTTCCTGAGTGACTATCTTTACACTTATGTCCCCCACTTCATGACAGAAAATTCAAACTTGCTTCAAATCAGTGCCTACCTTGGGACCTCTCTTTGGGCTGTAGCTAAATCAAATTTTCAGGAGGTGCAAGTGTAATATAATATGGATTATCTGTTCATCATTTAACTCAGGGAAGTCTTTTCCCCCTCACTAATATCCATGATAAAGCATATGCAAATGTCTGTAATTGAACATAATTAAAATAATGAGAGTTGAAAGAATGTGATATTCAAAATAAATGCAATAAGGAGTTGGACACCGCCATTATCCTAATTCAAAGTGATTACTTTATGATAACATTATCAGGGCCTCTAATATTTCTGTCTTTAATATAAATTACTTACTTTGGGGAGGCAGGTGCTCTCTGATTGGGATGGATTCCTGTCCTATGTCTATTTACCAGTCATTCCACACTCCTTCCTGAAGGAATAATGGTGCCATTGTGGCCAGAACCACAGGCATTTGTACCTCCCTGCCACCCTGCCCAAGCATAAACCTGCCCTGAGATAACTAAGAGGGTGAAGTGACATCCGACACCCTAGTATCCTTTTGAGTACATAAAAAAACCCACCCAAGAGTAAGTACGCTGAAGGAATCCAAGGTCAGGGTTTGTATCCCAAGGTGTGCCTGTCGCAGTGCTATTCTTAGAGATTTGCAGTCTGAGCACTTCAGAGGTATTTCCTTGCTCTGCCTTCTGTCAAGGGTTTTATATAAAATTCAACTTGGGTGCATAGTCATAGTTTACAGAGGCTTAGAAATTAGTGCAGCTCTTTAGTGGATGAGAGGGTATAATACAGTACAGAGGACCATACTCTGGTTTTGGATGGTTGTGCTTCAAATTTCACCTCTGCCTTGGATCCCTGTGTGACCCCGGGTGAGTTACTTACCCTGTCTGGGCTTCAGTGTAATTTTCTTTATATACGGGAAGACAAAAATTTAATTTATAGGGGTTTTTCCTCTGAAATTAAAGAATATTTATATGAAGACCTTATCATTAAACAATGCTTAACAAACAATGAATGTTGAATATTACAGAAAATAGAGACACTTTTAAGTCTTTTGTCCAAAGTTAGTTGCTGCAAGAATTGGGATTTGGGGATGAGAATGTGAAACCGTGGGCTCCTGATTCAACAGACAGGTTCATTGACTTTGGGTGGGTGCTAGCAGATTGCGGAATATGGGCAGATTTCTCCCATTCTTTTCTGTGCTTCTCCCTCCAACTCAAAGAAGATAGATGCATCCAGCTGAGTTTAAATTTCTTGGGGGTGGGGTGAGAAATGAGAAAATGATCTCATACACTTGTCTTGCTCTGGGCTCCCTGGCTTATTCTGGTCATGATGATGATCCTACGCTAAGTCATCCAGCTAGATGCTAGCACTCACCCAATAAAACTCCTTATGAGAAGTGAGGGTAGCCTCCCCACCACATACACATAGACACATCCAACACCCCTGCTTTAGAACAGTTGGAGCCTCCTAGGATGAGTGGGGGCTGAACCATAGAAGACCAGTGGGATTTGGTGTATCTTCTCTGGTGACTCTCCCCAGACCAGCTTGAATGAAGGTTTCCACTGGCGACCATTAAAGGGAATAAGCTGACCTTGGACTGTGATCATAACATTATATGCCATGGGCTGGGAATTGGCTGGAGTTTTCCATATATGTGCTGACCAAAATTATTCCCATTTGAGGATCCTCAGCTCTTTGGCTCTCAGTAACTGGATTCTGGTCTGACCTATTCAGTTTCTTCCCTTTTCTTGGCACTGCAAGAGATCACTTCTTTAGCCAGACTGGTTCTTCAAGCTGTACAATCAAGAGGAAGAAGAGAAGCAAGCATGTGTGATGCAGCTTTTTGAGAGAGAGACATGGGAATACTTGTATGTATGAGGAAAGTAGGTAGGAAGAGAGCTTGTGGAGAAGTCCTGTTTTTGGTTATGTTCCTATCAAGATTCTCCCCCTGGCCCCCATTACTGAGCATGAATCATTTGGAACCTGACAGTGGGGTTACAGTACATTTTATTAAACTGATCTGCAAAACAACCCTGCTAGGTTGATTTTAATATTCCCCATTTTGAGAGAAGCACCAAGGTGCTAGCCTGAGACCACACAGTCAGAAGGTCGATGCCTATGATTTGAATCCAGACCTCTCTGGCCTGACTCTACCCCTTCCCCTGCCTGCTGGCAATTTGCAGCTCACTGTTAGCTCACAGCATGTAGAAAGAATTAAAGAATAATCATCATTGCAGCTCTGTGCTGGGAAATGGCAATTAGCCTCTAGTTTGTTTGGATTAATATCTCTGGAGACCTTTATGAAGTATTATTTATTGATAAGGAACGTGCAGAACAGCCCAATAAGAGTTCCTTATTCAGTGCTCTTGGTGGATCTTCTATATGACATGAACTTCTCTTATCATCCCAAAGATGTTGCTACTTGGTTTTGGGAAATTATTGGGTACTTTCTGGGTTGTTTTTTTTTTTCGGAAGGTCTGTAACTTCTATGGGGGAGTGTGCTCTGTGGGATGATCTTGGCTGAAGAGTTAGACCGACTTGGACAAATTATAGCCCTGGAAATAGTCAACAATGTTGTCCTGGGTAAATAAGGCTCTGAACTTCTTTGAGCTGTAGTACCTATCTGGGGGCATGGCTGGGAAATTAGATACGATGTAAATGAGGCTCCAGCATCGGAGGTATGGAAGGCATTTAAAAGCCACAATCATTATTGTCACAGTTTTTAAATTTAAACACATGTTAACATGAATTGGCAAGCAACACATGCTAGCATGAATCAGGTAGTGAGAAAAAAATTACTGAGATTAAAAAAAATTGAAAACCTATTTTTCACAAAGTAGGTACTCTGCACAGAAAGAGCTAAGGGTTGGGCTTAAATATACAGAGAGATGAACTGTAAAAATCCTCCAACGAGTTGTGATCTTTAGGAGTAGGATTAGGCTGAATTTACCTTAATACAAAACATTAAAAACCCTTTAAAAAGGAAAAAAAAAAAAAAAGAAGAAGAAACAAGAAGAATAAAGTCCTCTTTAAAGAACAAAGAGTTTTTGAGTTCTCTAAGAGACTCTGTTTATGTGCACAGGATGCAGCTGCAGTGTGGATTGCAGTGGAGAGGGAAAAAAGGGTTAACATTGCTTAAGCAACTCTTCAACAAAAGCTACTTCTATAATTGACTCAAATTTTATCTCTTCATTAAAGTGAGACTGCTAATGGCTCACCCTTTCTTAGCCATCATTAAATACTGTGTACAGTGAAAATGTGTAAGCCTGAATCCGTTTGAACAGTAACCCCCAACTTGTGACCTTTCAGATGACCTTCCTGTAATTAGTGTGAATCAGTGAGCCTTTGTGGGCACGTGTGTGTGTGTGTGTGTGTGTGTGTGTTGGGGTATTTACTGTTATTTCTCCAGGAATTCAATAAGGAATCAAAATTCACCATCAGGAGACACTGCGAAGACACTCAAGATGGAGCAGACATCTGCCGACCCGAGTCAGTATGAGGACACGGCTGCTGCAGGCAGGGAACTCTGGGTTTGAGCCTGCTGTCCCCCTTCCTCTCAGCCCCACGCCCTCTCACACCCACAGTGACCATCCTGTCTAAACAGAAATGGATGCAGAGCATGCCCTGCCCACAAGGTTGAGCCAGTGACCTTCTGTCTTCTGGTCTCCCTCTCCCTTCCACTTACACATGATAAATAAGTAGAGATATGTGGATACAGGAGCCTCAGAGTGAATATTACTCACTGGGCTTAGAGCCATGTAAACCCATCAATTTCTCTTTCTTTCTGTAACATGTAAGTGAAAACCACAGGAGAGAAAATGCCTGTCCTCCTGCCTGTTTGAAAATGCTGTGTGTGCATGTGTATGTGTGTGTGTGAGAGAGAGAAACAGATGTAGAGTCAAAGAGAGACAGAGACTTTCAAGCCTCTTTCCTCATGAAGTTTTCAGTAAATCCATCTGTGTAACAGAGGCAGAAAACAGAGCTTGTCTGTAGGATTTGCCTTCTTACCCAGCAAGCATAGAGGCTGTGTTCATTGAAATGTTGGCCATTATTCTATTTGACTTCTCTGATGTTCTCAGGTTGATATGTTTAAGATTAATGAGGCATTAGTTCTCAATCAAGAAGCCATAATCAAGAATACCCATTTAGCTGCAGCGAGTTGTGTCGCTGCATTAATTAATATCATTTGACCTTTGTATTTTGGGTGGGATGATGTATCGCTGCATTTTCCTGAGCAGTGCCATAAAATTGATAGCTTGAATATTGCTGTTCATATGGCCGAATGGTTCGTTTAAGTTAAATACTGTGCTGGTAATTAATATAGGGTAGGTAAGTCTCGGCAGATGATACATATTAATTCTTACTCAGTGAAGCAAGCCCTGTTGGGTGGGAGATTCAGTGCTTGGACTGCTTCATCTGAAGACCTTTGGTGCTGGGGACATTGACATTTAGAGGAAAATTCTCCTAAAGGTTATGTCACGAGGAGTCGTTTCCTAACCCGGAGATCATGAGTACACAGACATTTAAGTATACAGATGAGACAGAGTCACAGGGGCTTGTTGGACCCTCCACATGAATGTTTATCCAATTATAGTGGGTATATTGCTCAGATATAGACTCCATAAAGTCTTGGGTACAGTGTGATTGTTGCATTCTTCCAGGTGGTGCGGATGCTGCTACACCAGGCACCACAATTTTTGTAGTAAGTTTTTAGGCAAGATGTTGACCTTTTTTTTGTAAAGGTTCGAAGAGTAAGTATTTTTGGCCTTTAAAGCTATACAGTCTCTCTTATAACTATGTAACTCTGCCCTGATGTGAGAAAATAGCCATAGATGGTATGTAAACAAATGTACATGGCTGTGTCTCAATAAAACTTTATTTTATGAAAACAGGTAGTAGGTTGGATTTGATCCATGGGCAGGAGTTTGCTGGCCCCTGCGGTTCCATGTGGGCAGGGCTTTTCTATCTACTACTATGTTTCAGTGCCTAGGGAGTGCCAGGTGCATGATAGGGAATGCAAAAAATATCTAAAGGTGAAGTGATCATTTCTATATAATTTCTTCAATGGTAAGAGCAGATCAATCTGGCCCCCAGTATGAGTTATATCTGTTGATGTGGGAACCACACGCCCCCGCTCTGGACTCCTATTTGTTCTTTTTTTTTTTTTAATTTTTTTTAAAGATTTTATTTATTTATTTATTAGGAAAGAGAGAGAGAGAGAGAGAGAGAGAGAGAGCGAGCGAGCAGGTCAGAGTGAGAAGCGGACTCCCCATGGAGCTGGGAGCCCAATGTGGGACTTGATCCCGGGACTCCGGGATCATGACCTGAGCCGAAGGCAGTTGCTCAACCAACTGCGCCACCCAGGGGCCCCAAGGACTCCTATTTGTTCTTATTGACTGAGTCAAGAAGAGGAGCAAGGAGAATTTGCCTCTTTTCTACAACCATCAACTGATCTTACATAAGATCCAAATATACTCCAGTCTTCCTAAAGTACATTTATATATGTCTATTACTCTAGGTATAGAAATTTGATCAAAGATGCACATATCACACCATAACCTGCTTTGAAAACTTAATAATGTTTTAAAAACATCTTTCCACATCCCTAAATATTCTTTGCACCATTATTTTTACTGGCTGTACAATATTCCATATTTTATTTAACCAATCTTCTATGGGAAGACATTTATGTTGTTTCTTTTACTCCAACTGCAAGGTGCTAAATATTGCTGCACATATATTTTAGAGCCTAAATCCACATGTTGTCTTGGAAAAAATACCTGAATAGGGAATTTCAATGTAGAAAGACAAGCATATTTTCAAAGTTTCTGATCTCTTGAGGCTAACTGCCCACCATGAATTTTAGAGTCCTACCCAAAATGCATGACACTACCTGCTTTCATAGAAGAGGCTCAGGCCTAGGGACAGCTCTGTGGTCAGAGAGTCAGCCTGAGGACCCAGAAAAGGTGTAGGAAAGTCCTGAGCTTCTTTGTTTCATCTGAGGGTGGGTTGGGGTGAATCATTGGGGGAAGCAGAGCTCAAGTGAAGGTGGAAAGATGACAAGAGAATCCTATAGTCCGGGAAAAAAAATAAAATAAAATTCCTTTGTTGAGGAGGAACTTTCAGGAGAAAAAGATAAACTATGCTTAGGGATGATTATTGTGCCATGTGGAATAAGGAATGCAGAAATGTTGGGTGGGGAAGGGGAAGAGACAAATCTTTGTATGTCCAATTATTACCCTACAGCCTTGACTTTAGAATTAAGTTCTCTAAAAAAGGACAGACAGAATTTTTGGATAAGTCAACTTTGCTTCATTACAAGCATACAATATGTTCAAACTTAGTGGGCAGTCTACATGGGTAGGAGAAGAGGTCTTGGACTCTTAGATCACACTGATTTATGAAGTATAATAATGGGTGTGGAGTAAGATGGGGCTTTGGTCAGTCTTGCCATTTCATTATAAGGAAAGAAACACTGAGTTGCAACAATATTCTTCCTTCTTTCTCTAGGGGCTCTGGGAGCTTTCCTGTAGGGGAATTCTCTCTCCTCCATCACCGTAGCATCCGTTTTACCATAGGAGAGAGACCCCACAGAAGCTGTACTTCTGAATAGAAAACTATGAGAACCAAGGTCAAGAAAATTACTGGTGACAAGAGTTAGGTTTCTTTAGTGTCATATCAGGTTGGAGTACTTTAGGGAGGTGTGAGGTTGGTGTATTTGTTTTTTTGTTTTTTTTTTCTGCTCCCAATGAGCAATGAGAAATTTGGTATGTGAAAAATGGAGGTCCCAGCAGGAGACTGGTGGCACATTCAAATTGATTAGCTTGAAGCGAGGGATTCTTTACCAAAGCATAGATAGGGTATGGGAAATTCACAAGGGATAATCTGTACCCTGAGACCAGTATAGTAATAGGGAGACATTTACCACCTCAAGGACTGAGGGGAGAGAAGAGGGAGCAGTTACCAGGACCTTCAGATGGTGGGCACTGTGGTTTTGTTTTTTTTTTTTTAAGATTTTTATTTATTTGTCAGAGAGAGAGAGAGCGCGCACAAGCCGGCAGAGTGGCAGGCAGAGGCAGAGGCGAAGCAGGCCCCCTGCTGAGCAAGGAGCCCGATATGGGACTCGATCCCAGGACCCTGGGATCACGACCTGAGCCAAAGGCAGCTGCCCAACCAACTGAGCCACCCAGGCATCCCGGCACTGTAGTTTTTAATAGGGATGTACAGCCAGCTCTCAGCTACTCTGAGGGACAGTCTAGGGAGTAAATATCCCAAGCTCACTTTCCTCCCTCCATCTCTGTTGATGCTTCCCATTGAACAAACCTATCTGGAAGCCAGAGGCAAGGAAACCCATTGATGTAGTTTGTCCAGATCAGCGTCTTGCCTGAGCTTAGAGCAGAGTGGAGACAGGTGGAGCTTGGAACTCTGGGTAAGTAGAAGATGGCTGCATGGATTACTTAACCTTACTGTTTCCTAGGGCAACTCTTTGGTTTAGACCTGAATCTGTGAGCATCATGAATTTATGGCCACAAGATAGGAGTTTTTAAAGTCCAGCGCCTAATCAAATGCCACCTCTGGGATATTAGATGGGAATTGCATGATTATGTGGCAGGTACAGTGGCACATACCTGTACCACGTCCCTGACAGATTCCTTCTAGATTGCTTTAAGAGCTCCTTGAAGATTTGCCAAATTTCTAGACTGACTGGACATTCAAATTTTTTCTCCTGGGTCCCAAATGATAAATGAACTATGCCAAGGAAAACAAAATATTGATTTCATTTTTAAAGATAGAAGAGAAATGGTTTTTACATTCACCCCAGGGCAAACCATCCGGGAGCAAAATGAGCCTCATTCTCATAAAATTTTCTTTTAAATCTAACTCAATTTGCCAGAGCCTCAGAATCAATGTGTAAACCTGTTTCATTCGGTTTCATGTAGTTTTATGTTGTTAATTTAGTTTTCCTTTGTTTGCATACTATGGACCATTTGCTAATTTTTAAAACGTTAGGATATTTGACATAAAAATCTGAATACTCACTTCTTTTGAAACATGAAAATGTGACCATATTGGACTTTTATTACCACGTAGGAAAAAATAGTTGGAGCCAAGAATGGGTTTCCCGCTTTATCTGGTGCCTCCCCCGTTGCTTCTGGTCATCATTCATGTAGGGGGTTTGAATTTTCAGTCTCTATAAACTTCTAAATCTCTGCAAAGAGGGCGTAGTCTCAACTCAGTCTTACTGTTTTGTTCTGAGAAGAATTCATGGACATGTACACCAGAGGCTCCAGATATGGAAGTTTTTTCCTGGAGTGACTTAGATCTCTCTGAAAATCTCTAATATTCTCAACACTTGACCTCATTGCATTTTTTTTTTTTAATTTGGAAGAAATCGAAGTAGACCACACAGACATTTACCTTTGCATTGTCTTTAACAAAAGAGAGTGAAGCATTGTCAAAAGCAAATACTCAGTAGTGTAAATCAGATACTGGGTTGGGGAGAAGTTATCAGGGGACCTAAGTGGGCAAGCTTGACTTTTAAGTGTTTAAGCTTTGGTATATCCAAGGCTGATATCTTTTCAACAAGATAATGGAATTCTCTATTTCAGTGAAACGTATGTGGGTACTCAACATGTAAAACAGATCAAAGCTGGGGGGGAGGGGATTTCACAGAAATAAAGTGGAGGGGAGGGTACGAAGCCACCACTCACCTTACTCCACATTTCTTTCCTGGTGATGGAGTAGCCCCTGTGGCACCTCTCTTGTGTCCTAAAGTGCAAAGATGTCCTCCTATCCTAATGATCTTTCTGTTTATGACACATGAGATCCTCATAGAATATCTGTCCATTATTAACATAGAAATGATATTTTTTTGCATATTCCATCTAGCCTGTCTGTGTCTTGCCTGGCACCTATGTTGGATGTTCCTATGTATGTAAAAATTTATGTCATATTGCAGAAAGGTTTTGACTAATTCCAATTGACATCTCCTTGAGCTCATTAGGATTTTTCTTATTTTATGATCTATGAAACATTTCTCAATGGAAGATGCTGACATATCTGCCTTTTCCAGTCTAGAGAATCTACATGAGCTTAATGTTACAGAAAACATATATCCTGAATCAATTGAACTTTCACCTAGTTATAGGTCTTAGCCCTTTCTTTAAGGAACATAGCAGAGTTCTTGAGTGAAGAAAGGGGCTCAAAAATCATTAGCAATTCATAGTCATCTGTACCTTTCTGAATGAACCTTTTTGTATTCACTCCTTAGGGTTTATATCTATCCTCTTACCAGCACTACCCTTCCCATATTTACTCATCTCCTCCCTTTTATTTTGTCTCTACCACAGGGCCTTTGGATATGCTTTTCTACATGCCTAGAATGCATGCCATTCTTCATGCCACTTTCCAGACTAATTAATCTTGGATCTTCCTCTACCTCATTTCAAACATCACTCCTTCAAGTGAAGCTTTTTCTAACTCTTAGACCAGGTCCAACTCCTCCCCTCCAAAGGCGTTCATTGCAGCTTATTAATATTCACTTATTTGTATGATTATTTTAAGTTCAAGTTCCCTTAAAAATAGGACCTGAATAAAACTTACATGCTCAGGCTTTTTAGAGAGGTACAATGCCAAGACAGCTAGAATGAAGGAAAAAGGGAAGTGAGGCAGGAAAGACCACAAACATATACAAAACATTGTATTACTGAACTAGCCACAGCTTTATAGGAAACTATGGTGAGCTGCTCCATTGCATGCTTGGTCTCCAGGGTAGGCTGTATGGGACCACTGTACCGTGGAACAGTTTGTTGGAATGGAGAATATGTCTGCTAATGCCTTTCGATCTCCTTTAATTGGCCAAATTCACTCTATAGGAGAATGAACACGCCTATATTTACAAGGTCTATTACCTGGCCCCTTAGGGAAGTTCCTGGAGAAGCCAAATGCCATGCTTCATAGTGTAATAATTCTTTTGAACCCAAAAGCAATAGGAGGAACCATAGGTTTCATGAGTCTGCTTGGGTTGTGCTTGGATTGTAAAATCACGGCAGGTATGATGAAGGCCACACCAGAGCCCAACCTAGGGGAGGCTGTAGCAGCCAGGGAGTGTTAGGAGATGAGGTGGTAGTGAAGGCTGGACTTCCCTTTGAGGAAAGGGCCAACTCACAGGGGATTGGTAGAGGTGAAACAAATCTGGGCAGTATAAAAAAGTGGTCCCATGCATGCTTATCTATGTCTTCTATCTTGTAAGCACTCTGAGGATAAGAACTATATTTATTTGACTCTGCTCAATATTGTATATTCGGCCCTTAAAACAGTACCTGGAAATGGAATTACTCAATATTTGTTGAATAGGGAGATGGGTGAGTGAATGCATGGGTGGATAAATATGTCAATGTTCATTGAAATCTCCTAGCCTTTGTTTTCCTTTTTATAAATCATAGGTAAATTCTCATTAGCTAGTGGCAGCCATATCTGATTGGTTGGGAAACCATCTTTGCACATGAGGAAAACTCTGTGCTCTGTCTCCTGGGAGTCCGGAGCTGTCCAGCTGCTGTGTGGGTCCTGGAATTCTGAGAATCCCCAGTGAGACATTTTTTCTCTAGATTGTTACTTTCCTCTCATGGTTTAAGTATTATTGGTATACAGACACCAGGGTCTAGGTTATGTAAGAAACCATTAATGGTGTGGCTTTTGGAGCTCTGAAAGTTAAGATTTTCTGAGTGTCTTCCAGTACCCCGCATAGATTATTTAATCCTTAGCAAAGTTGTATAGGGCAAGCTTTCCTGAGTGATGGAATTGGGACTTGAACCCAGTTTTTTCTGACCCTGGAGCCCATGCTTTTAACCTCTATGCTGACATTTTCCAATATATGCATGTATGTGTTACCCAAGATGGGTTTTAGATACTTCACCAACAAGTTTATTCATTTTAGTGGTTATATGTTTGCTTAAATACATATTAGAACAATAACCAGTTTTTAATTTTGGAGAATGTTTGAATTTAAAAATATATTAATTTAAAGATTTTTTTTTTAAGATTTTATTTATTTATTTGTCAGAGAGAGAGAGAGATCACAAGTAGGCAGAGGCAGGCAGAGAGAGGGGGAAGCAGGCTCCCTGCTGAGCAGAGAACCCGATGTGGGGCTCGATCCCAGGACCCTGAGATCATGACCTGAGCTGAAGGCAGGGGCTTTAACCCACTGAGCCACCCCGGCGCCCCTAAAAATATATTAATTTAAAAAAGACATTTCCCATTTTAATAAAAATTTCGAGTATATAATAGTATAGCTGGTAGAAATATGGCAGAAACCATGAAGGTGCCACAGCATGACTGATGTTTATGAAATATTACACTATGCTAAATGAAATAGCCAGAGGGACTCAGAACCCCTAAGTCCTGCCTCACCTGCTTTCCCTAATTCTTTAAGCCTGAAGGATCTATAGTCCTTAAACTACTGTTAACTGCTGTGTCCTTTACGTGTTTTTCATTCTAGGCTAGTAAGCTATTCAACTATTAAGAACTAAGGGAGTCATAAGTAGAAGAGAAGTTTTGACATGGGGATCAGACTAAGTGGTTAACTCTAGGTAGGATAGTAGTTAATAGGATTCATATTCAGCATAGGCTGCACCTTTGCATTTTTAACTCCTTTTGATTCCTTTTCTTTTAAAACAGGAATTCTTTGTCCCTGAGTTTGGAAGAAGGTTTGAAGATGTGATAGCATGATATGACCCCATACTTGAGAGAAGATCACTAAGATCTCTGTCACTGTCTCCTTCCCCTACCCTTAAGAATTTCCACAGAGGGCTCCATTCCTAGCACATAGCAGGCAGTTAGAGAAATGAGTTAATTTTTGTCAAGTTCTTAGAAGTGTGCCTGGCACATCTTAATCACCATATTTGTGTTTGTTATTATCTTTAGCATTATTAGAATAGTACATTGATTGAATGGGTTAGAGCTGAGCAAGTAGAAAAAGCATGGTTTTCAGGATCCATGGAAGGTGTGTGTTAAGCCTCTGTGTTACCTGTGTTCAGCTTCCCTCGCCCTGTTCTCTGCTCTATAGTAACAAGATCCTGGGTCCTCTAGTGGCCATTTGGATCTGGCCATTGGAGGGCATCCTGGCTAGAAATCAGAAGGACGGATAAGAATGAGGTCAGGGTATTTGTTCCTCTGGCTCCTGCTCTGAGATTTCCTGTGCCCTTTACCTGAAGGTCAGTATTTCTTTTCTCAAGCACCTGTTCTGAACAGGTCTGTCTTTCCGAGTTCTCTTTATGACTCCCCGTCACCCCCTTGTTCCTCGAGACTTAGGGATACGATGGTATTAGTTTGTGTTGATATTGGATCTGGGGCCTTGGACAAGTTCCTCCACCTCCCCTGGGCTTAGTAGCTTCATCCACAAAACAGCTAAGCCAGGGTCTCACACTCAGATGTCAGGGACCAGGCAAGTGTCTCAAAAGAGTGAGGTGTGTCTGTACCAAGCCTCAAGCCTCTTCTCAGTTCCCACTATGGCCATACAAGAAAGCAGGCTCAGGAGACCATGCATTTTGATTTGTAAAGGGAATCCAGAAATCCAGCTTGTGTATGTAGTCTCTTCATTGGGAAGTGTTGGAAAATAAGTAGATGTTAATTTTGAAGTATCAGGCAGGCCAAAATTTGGGTTAAGAATTATTGAAAAGACCACAGGTAATACATACAAGGCAGTGTTGCACAGGGATTTGGAACACCAACTCCAGTGCCTCACTGCCTTGATTTGAATGAAGGCTCTGTGCTCACTAGCTAGGGGACCTTGAACATTTTACTTTGCTTCTTTGCGCCTTAGTTTCCTTATATGCAAAATGGGGATAATCTTATACCAGTCTCATAGGGTCATAATGAGGATTAGAAGTTCATGTTTGAAAAGATATAGGAGACTGGTATATAAAAAGCACTACATGGCTTTTTTTTTTTTTACATTGGTAAATAAAATGAGTAAATATGATGTAATGAATAAGTAATAAAAGATAATAAAAAATAAATAACAATAATAATATATATAATAAAATATATAAATAATAAAATAAATAAAAATAAATGATAAAAATAGATAATAAAAAATGAGTAAATACAATGCTTGGCATATTGGAGATTTTCAGTGTATGGGAGCTTAAGCAAATGAATGTCCAGATTTTAACTATGGGAATATAAACACAAATTTCTCCAACTTCTTGTATGTTATTAAGTCAACATGAATTCCCAAACTAATGGAAGCTTTTAATTTTATTTCTCCCTCCAGAATGGTCTATTTAATGCCAGTTGCCTTGAGTTAGTGGTGTCTGACTTCAGAGGTCCTCATCAGGGTACATTGATACTCGGCCCTAAGATTGTTCTAATAAGCTTTATTGACTTGCTGAACCTCAGAGTTCTTTTTATTGACATGCAGTGTAAATCATTCCATCTGACATTTGAATGTCCTTTCTGAGAAACGTGTTAGACCTTACATGGGTACTGAGCTCCTGATGATGTGTGCATTCCTTAGTCAAGCGTGCAGCACCTTAGATGAAGATATCACATACACGGCCTTGTTTTAAACTAAGATTGGATGGGGGAAAGGCTGTGAAATTTTGTTTTGTAGGGGGAACAAAACCTTTTTCTGAGCTATGAGAAGGGTGTACATTTTAGTGGGGCTATCGTTATTTCCTCTGCCTTCAGAAACTATTAAGAGCCAGGAGACCATTGTGTAATATTTGGTAGCTTCAGAAGTACAGATAGTAATACACAAGCTTGCTTTGCAGAGAGAATCATGTGACTTTGCATTCAGAAACTTTCTGTTAAAATTTATTCTTGAAAAGGGGAAGTAAACATACCCTGCAGCTGAAATTTTCTAATACAATAGCCATTTAAGGAACCATCATGCCTTCCAGGAATTCACTTTCTTGGATAATGTTTCATGAGCCCATCTGGACACTCATTCCATTCCTCAGTCATTCTGCCAATGTTTATTGGGCATCTGCTATGGCCCAGGCACCTGCTAGTGCTGCGAGTACATTGACAAATGTGACAGTGTCCCTGCCCCCGAGAAGCTCAGGATCTACTTGGGAAGATATGAGATTCATAATTATAATACAAGACATTAACTGGTACATTAGAGCAGGGGTTTTCAGCTTGGGCACCACTGACATTTGGGGATGGATCATTCTTTTTTTGCGGGGCCTGCCTGTGCACTGTAGAATGTTGAGCAGCATCCCTGGCCTTGACACACTAGATGCCAGAAGAATCCTCCCTCCAGTGATGACAACCAAAAATGTCACTAGACGTTGCCAAACATCCCCTGGGGAACATTACTGCCCCTGTTGAGAACCACTGTTAAATAGAGACATTTACACAATTTCTTGGGAAAGGAGCAACTGATTCATCTAGGAGAAACGGGGTAGGTTTTTTAAAAAGGATGATGGCATTTGAGTTGGGTCTTGAGGTAGAAATATGGCTCAACAGCCATTGAAGTAGAAGTTTAGCATTTCAGGCCAAGGGGATACAATGGTATGGCAGAACATAGACTATTTAGAGAACAACGTGTAGTTCTTTGTAGGTGAAATTAGACTGCATGGCAGAGAAGGCTATAAGGGCAAACTTGGGCCAGTTCATAGAGTCTTATGTGCCAAGAAAAGATGTTTAGATTTTATCACATAGATAATGGAGAAGCAATGAGCTAATTAATTAGGTAAGTGGGTGTTAATATTTGTGTTGTATGACTTATTTGATTGTTCAGTACCTGGTGATAGCAGCCCCATTTTCTTTGGGGGGAATTAGCTGTCCACCATTCTGAGGCTGGTGGTTTGGGTTGGGTTGAATTCATTACTTTGGTTCCATAGATCTGGTTAACCAGAGCACTAGTATCCACCTCATCATGTGATTAGTTCACTGGTGGGCATGTGATCTCAACCAGGTCAGTGGGGGCACACTCTAGGAATAAAGGACATTCTCTTTCTGCTAAGGTTAGTAGTTTGGCAGAATATTATCTTCAAATCTGGACTTATTGGAGGAATTCTTGACACAGCAGTTAAAAAGTGTGCCAAAGAGGATGCCAACATAGAGGCAAGTAGGAACAAGAGACATAGAATGATCTTGACTGTTTGAGCAAAGCCTAAAACCAGAGTGCTTTGGGACTTTCACCCACATGTGTCAATAAGTCATGTTTCTAGTTTATACTGGGTTGAGTTGAGTTTCTGTAACTTGGAAGGGGAAGAGAGAGACCTGATAAAGTATTTAACACATTTTTCTTGGATATCTAGAGAATGGAGCATGAACAGGGAAAGGTTTTTTACAAGAAGACCAACTAAGAGCTGGTGTACCAGTCCAGACAAAAGATAACATGCCATGAGTGGAAATGAAGGGAACCTAAGAGAACTGAAAGAGGAAGTAAGAGTTTCTATCCAACATGTTGAGCTGCATTCATGGCTTGCAAGCACCCCAGCCATGACACTGATGCATCCTTTGTTCTCATGTCCGTGCCATCCATTTAGTATTATATATTCCTGGGAATGGGAATATCACCTAAGATGGCCCTAAATTATCATTCTCTTCTGGAATCCATATTCTTTGTAACCTCTTCTCTGTAGGTATGGAGTGGACTTCTTGATTCACTTCAAATATGTGGAATATGACAGAAATAATGAGCTATTACTTTCAATATTGGATCATAAAAAGTCATTGACTTCCCTTTTGGGTGCCCCTTTCTTACTTGAGGGAAGCAGCTGCCATGTTGTGAGCTGCCCAACTGAGGGGCTAGGAACTAAGTTTGAACACCAGCCAAAAAACTATCAGACCAAGAACCTGTGAAGAACAGAATCCTTTCAACAATTGCACGAGTGAGTTGTGGGAGCAGATCCTTCCCTAGTTTACTCTTGACACGAAACTGTAGCCACAGCTGACAGTTTGCAGCCTTGTTAGAGACTTAAGCCAGAGGCACCCGTTAAGCTGTGCCCACATCCTGATTCATAAACAGAAACATAGTTACTGTTTTCTGTTTTGAGCTGCTCAATTTTGGAGTAAATAGTTATGCATTAGAGATAAATATTACAGTGGGATGTAGTTCTTATTTTATGTTATATACATAGTAGGCAATCAGTAAATACTTGTAGACTAAGTGAATAGGTTCATTATAAACAGCAGCCCCAGAGGCTTGACCAATAGCCAGATAACAATGGTATGTAGGGTGCTTGAGACATAGGTATGGAAACTTAGTTGAGAGTTGAAGGGTGGAGAGATCTTCGGGATCTGGCAGCTATGGGGACATAAATGGCATATAGGAAATAGCTTTAGAGAAATGTGTAAAAAGTGGGATGCATTTAAGAAGGGTGGTTCTAGGCAGAGTAGATAGAAAAAGAGATTATTATAGAGCAGCTCAGAGTCAGGAAGATGCCAGAAGGGGGAATTTCTGAAACCAAAGAGAGGTGTCAAGGGACTGTGAACACATCAGATGATGAAGAGATAGCAACCAAGACTAAGGACTGAACATGGCCATGGGGTGGGGCAGGGAGGGCAGTCGTCAATTAAGAAGATGCTAAGATCATAGCTTCAATGGAATTGTATGAACAGAAAAAGCAGATTGCGGTAGGTCATTGGATGACGGAGAAATGGAGGTGATAAACACAGTTAGATCGGTAATAGAGGTAGACCCAAACTAATAGTGCACTTAAGGTTGAGGAAGAGTTGAGAGAGGAGGGTTAATGTAAGCAACCTTTAGCATATTTACATCCTGACAACCAGGGAAGTCTGAAGACAGAGCAGAGGGAGCGATTAACTAGTGGAGAGACATCCTGGAGGAGGGGTGGAAAGATAGAAGCAAGGCACTCCAGCAGGGCATTTAGCCTTGGCACTGAGAAGTGTGTTCAGATAAGTACTTACATTTTGGTTCAACATCTGTCCGGTGCTGTGCTGTTCTGTATTCTCTGTGAACTACTCCAGAAAAATGTGGTTGCTTTTATTGCCAAGTTGCTTAATTGCCTTACGGAATAATGGCAAGCAAGCTAGTCTTGGAGCTTTTGAACACGGAGACAAATCAAAGCAGGAAGAGGTAGAGAAATCAAATAGACTGATGGCCTTTTCATTGACAGTCTTTTGAGTTCGTTACCCTTTCTTTTGTCAGTCTAGTAATGGTTGCTGACATCTGCAAAATACTTTTTAAATGAAAGATAGAGAGGAGTTGTAGAAAATTCTACATGTTATCATCAGGCATATATGTCTTATGCTTTGCTCCCCCCCCCTTTGTCTGTTAATAAAAGAACTTCTCGTATAAATGCCAGGTGCAGACCGTTCTTCAACAGCGCTTCCAGGATTACTACCACTTCGTACTGTCTAAAAAAGAGCTACCAACAAGGAATGATGTCTACTTTATTCAGGATACTTTGGTCTACCATCTAAAACTGCCAATGTCTTTTCACTTATTTATGCTTTGTCCTCACACCAGTGAGTTAGGTGGGGCTTTCATGCAAAGAAACTGGTTCAGCCAGGCTTGACTGTCTCCACGCCGCCTGCCTGGGACAGGAACTGGAGGCTCCTGAAGCCTAATTTGTTTATTCTCACTAATGCATTACATCACTGTTTCTTAGCCCTACTTATGGCTACAGAAACTCCAAAACGGCACTTCCTGAGTGGTCCCAGGGGGTCCCTGCAAAATACCTGTAGATTTTAATATATTCATGGTGCATAATCAGTGTTTCAGAATCTTGCTAACAATTACCCCTTTTCTGTGAGTTTGAGAGCACAGCAAGCAATCATGTTTTCAAAGAGAAGGGAAATACCCATGTACAAAGCCCTCAGATCTTTACATGTTGAATTCTTATTCTCTCCCCACTTCTAGCCCTATCCACAAGTCATTCTCCTGTTGGACTAATCACACAGGTACTTGGCACACCTGTGGTAGGAATGCGTGGTGTGTGTGTGTGTGCGCGCGCGTGTGCATACGTGCACACACATGTGTGTGCACAATTCGGAAAATCAAATTCCCAGGTCTCATACCAGACTTTGTGAATCAGAATCTCTAGAATGGTGCCCAGATCTGAATTTTGGTAAACACTAGAGAGAGTTTTTACGTATACCCTGGTTTGACAACCACAGGACATTTGGACACTGGATCAATGAAGCTTCATAGGTAATGAAAGATAGTTTTTTTCCCTTCCTACAGGGCACATCATTGACTGTGCCTGCAAAGCCACTATGTCCCCTCCTTTCTTCTTGGGGACGTTGAGAATATAGAAGATATTGTCATTGCCCCCTACCGTCAGACCCCTGTCCCAGTCACTAAGTGTTTTGCAGTACATACATGCATTCTGGGCTTCCATATATCAGCACTATTGCCTAAGGATTACTAGATTCCACTCTTCCTGTGCCCAAGGAAGGCTGAAGTAGCATTGGATTAACACACTACCATACTCAACTAACCCTTACGCAAGGGCCGACATGAATAATTGTATAAATACTCAAGCTTCTTTGACCCCTGGATGAAATCACCATAGGAGGAATTTTTACTGTGGTTTCCCAGGATTCTTTAGTGGGAATAATCTCCAGTTAATCTCTGTGATAACTTGCATGACAATACAGTTTTTGTTGACTCCTCTCCCTTCCCTAACTTACTTTCCCACTCTCTGGCCATTGTTTCCTCGGTTTGCCTCCCAAACTTATACATGCACTCAAATACTTGTCTCAGGGTCTTCTTCTGGGAAGACCTGAAAGAGTATCTACAGATTAATGCAGCAGAGCATTTTGAGCTAAGCCTAGAGTAATGGTGTGGGGAAACTCAGAGAAAGGGAAGCCAAAGAAGGCATAGAAACGTGCTTTATCTTCTAGATGATTATATTCAGAATCCCAAATTTTAGCTATTTTCTATTATTTCCTCATATTAACTCCAATATAATCTTGAAAGATATTCCCAATGATTCTTTTTAATTCACAGATTTGTGCCTATTAATAGAAGTATAAGGAATAAATAGAAATAATAAATGTATAAATGGAGAGCATAGTAATGCAACTTTGACCATGATTTACAGATATTTTATTTCTCAGAGCATCTTATACCCACCAGTAACCACTGCAAATGCATATTCTTCCTTGTAAAGTTGCATATTTCATCGTAAATGGCTTAAATATCTTTACTTATCCATTTGTAATAAAATGACTAGGACTTAAAGTAAGTGCATTTGAAAGAAATCGATTGTCAATACTCTGTGCTGCTAATACATGGAACATTTTCCCCCCTGAGGTGTTAGTACATTAAGGCAAAACTATTTATGTTCTGATTATAAATTCATTAACTATTTACACCTCATTGACTTATAACTTTTATTTTTTTCTTAAGTCTCACTTTCAACCTTCAAGGTTGACTTTACTGGAACTATTCAAAGCACTCTTTACATTTTTTAATTTAATTTGTATTGTATTTTTATTTTTTAAGATTTTATTTTATTTATTTGTCAGAGGGAGATAGAGAGAGAGAAAGCATAAGCAGGCAGAGTGGCAGGCAGAGGCAGAGGGAGAAGCAGGCTCACTGCCAAGCAAGGAGCCCGATGTGCGACTCCATCCCAGGACCCTGGGACCATAACCCAAGCTGAAGGCAGCTGCTTAAGCAAATGAGTCACCCAGGTGTCCCTACATTTTTTTTAAAATATATTTTTAGTAGGACTTTAGAATATGTAAACAATTTTTCTGTCTCATGGCCTTTGGACCTTCTCTACCTAGAGAGAGATTCTGGAGATAGAGGAAAGCATGCCATGGTCCTGAAATCAGACTGCTAACAATTTAAAAAGGAGATTTTGAACCTTTTGGGTTTGTAAACTTTGAAAATTGACCTTTTTCTTCCTCTGAGCCTCAGTTTCTTTATCTGAAATATGGAAATAGTACCTACCCAACAAGGCTTCTCTGAGGCTAGATGTCATGTCTGAGGCTTGGCAAAGAAAAAGACCTCAAAATTGTTTTTCCCCCCTTCTTTTCCCTCAAGTCCTAAGCAGACATATAATTACTTATTACTTTATCTGGTGGGAGAATAAAACTCCCAATTCACCATTCAGTTGTGAGTGAGTGCAATTGGCAAGCGCCTTTTGCTAATGGCCACTCAGACTCAGAACTTACATTCATAGCTGGAAGAAAGGAGGTTGTGGTCAGTTCCGCACAAATTGCCTCGCTGGGTCATCGAGGATTGTGGTGATTTTGTTCTCTTTGTTAGTTTAAGGCACTCTGAGTGTTGGCCAGAACACTCAGCCCAATATGAAGCATCCAGAGGAGTGAGATGAAATAATCATAGTGCAGAAAGCAACCGAATTGCCAAGACCACATTGCATTTCTTCAAGTTGACCCTGCTGGATAGCTATTAGGTGGAAGTCACCACTCATTTCTTCTGAGCGGTTCCCAGGTGCCAGGCTTCATGCTGAGGGGCTTCTCCGGGATTATACCATTTAATTCTTGACACCTTGGTTTGAATCCTAAAACAACAACTTACTAGCTTGGTGACTGAGCAAGTTTCTTCATTTCTCTGGACCTCAGTTTCTTCTTGTGGGACATGAGGATAATAATAATAAAACCTGGTTTATGAAATTGTTATGAGGGGTTCGTGAGAATATGGATGGAGGTTCTGACCATGACGCTTGGTACATAGTAAACCTGAGCAAATGCTAATCATTATTATTGCAGCCCTACTATCTCTAGTAGTAGTACTACTGCTATCACTATATTGATGAGGATGCTTTTGATCAGTGGACCTTACTTCAGGTGATTTTGCCCCCCAGGGAGAGTATGGAAATATCTGGAGACATTTATGATTCTCAAAATTGGTGGGAGGGGATAAGGGTATATGATAGACAGTCAGGGAGTGCTCCGAGCTTTGAGTGAGTGGAGGCCTCGTAGAGTAGGATGCTAAACATCCTACAAGGCACAGATGGCCCCACCACCATAGAGGGTTATCTGGTCCAAAATGTTAGGAGTGCTAAGTTTGAGAAACCCTTCCTTAGTCCACATAAAAACTTCAACAAGTTTACACAGTAAGGGAATTTACCATCACAAGGAACAGAGGATGCAGCTGCTGGGTAGTGTCGAATGTCGACTGATGTAGCAGCTCTGCAACCTCATAGATATTACTGATTCTTTATTCTTTCCTGCTCTGTCATCCTCAGGCTGGCTGTAAGGTATCTATGGCAGGTCCAGAGATCATAACTACATAGGAAACATCTGGAGTAAGGAAAAAAAAATCTCTGCTATGGTTTCCACTTGAGGGAAGAAAAATGTTTTCAATAATTATATCACCCACGTCTTCCTGGATCACATGACATGGACCCTGTGATAGTTCCTAAACTAATCACTTATAAAGAGCCTAGAGTTAAATCATGCTTGAGGATATGAATCAGATTCGATATCCTCTGTATTGATAGTTGCTATTATATTATGTCTTCATTATTTTTGGCATCATCATCATCATCATCATCCCTCCCCCCCCTTTTTTTTGTATTTTACACAAAAGAAAGGATTAGTGATGTTTTAAAAATTTGCTTTGTTCATATTACTATTAAGTGATAGAAACATGATGTGAAAACAGAATCTCTTACTCTAGAGCTTTATCCACTTCTCTCTTAAAGATGTTTGATAGGGGCACCTGGGTGGTTCAGTGGATAGGCATCTGCCTTCAGCTCAGGTTATGATCTCAGGGTCCTGGGAGTTTGCATCTCCCTCTCCCTCTGCCCTTCCCCCCACTCATGTGTGCACTCTCTCAAATAAATAAAATCTTCTTCTTCTTTTTTTTTTGAAGATGTTTGATAGTTTTTTTGTTTTGTTTTGTTTTAAGGAGAGCATGTGCAAGTGGTGGGTGCAGGGAGGGAGAGTGGAAGAGAGAGAATCTTAAGCAGATACCATGCCCAGTATAGAGTCCTTACAGGACTCAGACTCATGAACCTGAGATCACGACCTGAGCTGAAATCAAGAGTCCAACGCTTAACCAATTGAGTCACCCAGGTGCCCCAATAGTGTATTTTTTTTCCGATAGTATATTTCTTAAAGACATAATAAATGACATATAAATTAGCCCATCTTAAACCCAAACACAGCCTAGTTCCTATAGTCATTATTGGCCAACCATTTGGAAATATTTGTTCACTCAGTTCTGACTATGCTTAAAATATTTGTTTCCAAAATGCTTTTCATATAAGCAGGCTCCCTTTCATTCTGCAGATCCCTGAATCTCCTTTTTATTTTTCATACTCCAAGACCAATGGACTGGGAATTCCTACTTTCATGATTGTAAATCACTGACATGATTCTCTAAGCCTACCTCAATGGTGCATGAGTTTTATTAAATAGAAAGATAAGATGTATCCTGATTTGTGCTTCATGAACACAGCTCTGACACAAAACTAACTTATTTTTGAGTCCTGGCTTAACCATTCACTAGTTCTGCGGGCTTGGCCAAGCCATTGAAGTTCCTCCTCCTTTTAAACTTTGGTTTTCTCACCTATAAAAAAGAAAACATAATGGTCCTTACACCAAGAGTTGTACTGTGAGATTAAGTGAGAAAATATAATTGAAGAGCTCATTTGGTAAATGCCACATACCTCTTATTTCTATTGCTATTTTTTTCATCATGATTGTTCAAAATCTTATTTATGTTACTGTTACTGCTATCATCATCATTCTTTGGAGGATGTAGGCAGGAGAGAAAAGGATGAGCCCAAAGAGAAACAGAGAAACCATCATGTGTACTATTTTGAAGACATTTTAAAACAGTGTGAAAGTTTGTATCCTTTCAGAAGAAGGAAACTCATCCAGAGACACTGGATGGCTCACTCTCAGTATTTAATGCTTTGGTTAATATCAACCTGAACTTCATGATAGATTGCGAGTTAGTTCCACCAATCAATAACTGTATATTGAGTATCTGCCATGTGCCCAATGACTGAAGGGGAAATAGAGAATATGAGGTGAAATCCATTCCCCTATGGTCTTCAGACTATTTAATTAGTTCATTAGTTGACCTAGACTGTGATAAAGCTTTGAGGTAAGCCTGAAGAGTGAGAACTTGAGGGCAAGGCAGGTCTTACATAATACTAAGATTGCGCAAAGAGTGTTATTGAATCAGAGTCATTTGTAAATAAATTTGAATATAGTATCCTCTCTTCAGTAACTGCTATTGAAAAGTATCTTTCGGGAAGAGAAACAGAAGGGTGCTTGATTACTTCAACTATTTTTAGTCTGCTTTTTTTCATCCTTCTATCCTAATATACCACTCATCATCCTAAAAATCCTGGAGTACTTTAGAGTAATTTATGAATCCCAACAATTCACTAGATGTTTACAGTGATCATCTGGAAAGGTTCTTGAACAAATAGAAGATAACGGTAAAAATGATCATTGAAACATCAGGGAAGGCAGAGCAATGTCCAGGCCCTGGGTACTGGAATTATGGATGGTAGGTCTTGGCATGCTTTAGAGTCATTCTCCCAAAATTTGCCTTTTGTTAAAGCAAACATGCCTTTGGTTTCAATTCAGAGCCCTCTATGAACTTGCCCTAGCTTACTCTTCAGCTTCATTGTTCACGCCTTGCCTTCTGCACCACTTTCCAGACCCTTGAATTCAGCATGACTCTACTTATATTGAATAGATTTGCTGTTTCCTTATTCCAATAAGATTTCCTTAATGGGGTTATACTCCCTTTTGCTTCAGTCTCCTAAGCTGTGTTCTTCTCCAGGAATGTCCTTTACATTTGGGGTAATTCCTACTTATCTTCCCTGTTTAGAGGTGATCTCCTCTAGAAAGCTTTGCGTGACCTTCCCCTTTCCCTAATGTCTGGCTCTATGCTTCTGTTCAGTATGCGCTTAAATCTTTCAAAACTGTTGAGATTACTTATTTATGTACCTACTTATCATATTAGAGTATAAGCTCCTTGAGTGAAGAGACTGTCTAGTTTATATAGGAAATGGTTTACAGGAGAGACTAGCCTTGAGTAAGGTACATATTTGATGGCTGAAAGAATGAAGGACTAAATGAATGGATGAACACATTGATCTCAGCCTATTTCAAAGAGGTCATCCCATTTATTCAGCAATGACCATAAGGAGAAGGAAAGTTCACCAAACATTTATTGAGCTTATTATGTGTTTGGCCCCAAGCACTGAGGAAGAGTCCTTGACATCAAGAACCTTTCAGTCTAATGGAGGAGAACATTTACAAAAGGTGAAGACAAATGATATGATAGAATGAAGTAGAGGTATTTAGGGAGTTCAAGAGAGACACTGGTCTTATCTGTGTTTATGCAGGGGTGTATGGGGAGGTTGGGGTTGGCAGGGAGAAAGGGATGCCCAAATGGAGATCTAAAACCTGTAAGCTATCCAGGAAAAGAGAATTTGTAGTTTTCCAGGTCGGAGAAACAGCATATGCAAAGGATTGGAGACAAATAAGAGGAGATTATCCCTAGATCATTGGGTCACCATAAAATGAGAGCCACATAATCTGGAAGCTTGTAACCCATGTGGAAGACTGTAGACTTTATCTTAGGGACCATGAGGAACCATAGGAAGAGCCTAAGTTTGAAAGTGAGAAATGAAATTTACACTCTAGATGGATCTTGAGCACTTTGAGCAGGGTTATGTACTTTCAGCCAATTCTGAGGCTACAAAGTCATTCTCTCCTACCAGCTTTAGGGGACACATTTTGACATATGCTTAGATCACAAACTGCTAAGTATTTTCCATGTCCAGTAGGAGGAGCCAAAGTCTCCATGTTCTTCATCACCACAATTGGGAAAGGTCATGGCCCTGGGTTGTCCCAGGGACTATCTAATTCATCACCCTCATTACCTAGAAGTGGCTCAACATGGAGGAATGACAGGGAAACTCTGCCTGGAATGTGAAAGATCATTGTGAAAAAGAAATGAATACTTTCCAAATGAATAGCATAATAGCATGCTATATTGATCTTTACTCTAATTTTGTTTTAAATTGTAATGAATATCTCCCTCACTCATATGAAAGCTTCTTTAAGCGACAAGGCAACACAGGTACCAGTGAGTCATGGCTGATACTCAGTGCTATTATTTCTACTCCAAAATAAGTCAGAGTTGACTCAGACCGACCTTGATTTTGAGATAGTTAAATATGTTTTATTTCATTTCCAACAGAAAGATATATATTAAAAAATAACAAAAGTACCCAGTGATTACCCATTTTAATGAAACAACAGCCAGTGTTTTTGCCTTGAATGATTGCATTCATTTTTTTCCTCTCCTGGAATAAAAATGAAGGAGCACAGAGAAACAATTCCTGTTAGTGAATTTGCACAAAACATTATATTTCAACAGAACTTCCCATTAGCTGCCATTTATTTCTTCTCTCATTATTGATAATTTGCTTTTAAATTGAGAATACCTTTTTTACAACCCATCTTATCTCCCTGCACGGCTAGACAATTACATTTAAATTTGGTGGTTTTCCCATTGTAAACAGTTTCTGGAGGAAATGATTACAATGTTACTAACCCAGATTTATGGCTTCATTGTGCTATCAGTGAAGGAGAAGAGACTAGTATAAAAGGAAAAAAGTTGTTTACATACAAATATATTATTATCGAAGAGAGTCCCAAGGAAGCATATGGTAAAACCAACCCAAATTGCAAAATCATCTCCTGGGGCCAGTGACAGAGATACCTTTCTGGATTTTGCAAACTTTCTTTTTCAAATGATGAGAAAATATTATATGTTTTAAAAAATTCAGTTGTAGTTAGGAGTTTCCTTTCTTTGTTTTATTCTAATGTTGGAAGAAACCCTAGCCTGACAGGATTGCAGAGGAACCCCATAGAGCCTGTTATTCGTTAAGACTGGGAAACGCTCACGTTACAAAGCGAACACATGCAACATGGTCTCTACTTTTGGAAATCTCACAGCCCTACTTGGAAGAGGAGCCATACTGCATTTGCAAAAACAGTCAAAGGGGTGGGCAGGATAATGAACCTGAGCCTCAGATCAAGTGTGTAAGGCTAGAATCTGGCCTTGTCCAATCCCAGTTGCCCCTTAGAAGTCAGGGTAGTGCAGTGGTACATCACATGAAATTAGGGAGACCTGCCCAGAAATCCTGGCTTCTTGCTCACCATGTGGCCTTCAGCAAATTATCACTCAGTAGCCCTCAAATATTCCTGTGCAACATAATCACCTAAAACGTTTATCCAAAAAACCAAACAACATCCCCCAAGTAAACAAACAAACAAGTAGAGTTTCTGGCTCTATGAGTCCAGGGTGGAACCCAGAAAAGAAGTAGCATTGCTTGAACTTCTCTAAGCACCTGGCTGGGGAAACTGTTAAACCTGTAGTACCTACTTGATCCGGTTGTTGAGAAAATTCAATGTAAATGTTTCAAATAGCATCTGGCAAAAAAGTAAGTGCTTATTAAGTAATAGCATTTAGTTATGAGTCACAGGGATTCTGGCACTAAGGCAACTGCTAAGAGGACAGTCTCTAGATCCCTCCAGAGTTAGCACCCAGTGCAGGATGAATAGGTCTCCAAGAGGCAAGAGCAGGGGCCACAGTGCACACCCACTTCCCTGCAGGGTATCTGGCTCAAGTAACTTTTTGCCTCTCGGATAGGGCTCCATCCATGCCAGGCCGCTAGATTTAGATTCGCCAGACAACTTTCCCAGACCAGAAGTAGATGGGGTCGAGAAGCCGCCTCCACTTAGCATTTCTCCCGGGCATTTGTCTGCTCTCACTGTGGGGGTCAAGATGGAGGGAGGCGCTGGTGCTCAGTGAGCTGGTCCACTTTGGGACAAGGACTCCGGGACGCGAAAGACGGGATCATTATCCCTACTTCCAACTCTCACCCCTTCATCTGTTTAGGCCAGAAGACCTAGGCGCGGAGTCTCATGCGGACCTCGGTTCTGCCTTGCGCTGCCAGCGGGAATCCGGGGCTGCACGCGTGACAGCAGCAGCGGCCCTGGCGATGGGAAGGGGGAGGGGGCGCTCCGGCTCGCACCGGATTATTTTTGGCTCCGCAGCCGGGCTGTTTGCTGCCTGTCGTGCGCGCGCACACTCACTCTCTCTCTCCCCCCCACACACTCACACACAGACACGCGCGCACACGCACATACACATGCACACATTTTCTCGTTCGCTCGCTCTCTCGCTCCGCTCTCCTTTGTTTATTTTCTAATCTGTATTTTTGTTTGAAGATTTCCTTTTCACTCTCCGCTGCCTGCCAACAAGAGCTCTCGCGGGCTGACCCGGCGCGCACTGCTCCCCTCCATCACCCCAGCCCTCCCCCCGGTTTCCCCGAGCGCGAGCGCGGGGTTTGAAGGTCACCTCCTTTCCAGTCCCCGTGCGAGCCGCGCCGCCGCCGCCTCCTCCAGCTGGAGAGGGTGGCACAGGCGGCGCTGCCCTGAAGTGGTTCTCGCAGCATCGGGCTGCTGCAGCGGACAGAATCCGGGGTCTGAACGGGTGGGAAAACCCGAACTCGCGGAGGGGAATCCCTTCCTCTTCTCCCCAGCCCCCCGGCTGCACCCGCGGTGGGGTGGGAGCGCTCTGCCAGCCCTGGGGACAGCAGAGGCAACAGTAGCCGGACCCACGCGTGCGCCTCTGGGACGGGAGGAGGAAGGAACGAACAAGGATCCGCGCGTCTGGAGAGGACAGTGGTGCGCCCCGCCCCTGCGTCCGGAGTGAGAGAACTCTGAGCCTCCAACCCAGGCAGAGCGCGGAGAAGGGAACGGTGCCTCCGCACTGAAGAACCTTGCGCTCTACACACCCTGGCTCTGGCCCTTAGGACCCGGGCTGTCCGGACACGCGCCGTGCCCAGCTGTGCCCAGCCTGCCGCCCAGGCAGGGGCGCCAGGGCGGGGCTGACCTGCCGGCGAAGTTGCGGGCAGCGTGGGAGAAATCAGCACCCCATTTCGCCGCCTCCAGCTCATGGTGAGTGTGGCTGGGGGTGCAGAGAGCTCAAGGGAATTGGAGGGTCTGGGGACCCGAGCGGAAGGCGACTGGAGCTGAGCTCTCCGGGAGTTCTAGGTAAGTCCAGGCGGAGTCATCGCTTCTGCGTCTCCCCTTCCCCCGAACTGGCCTAAAGGGTCCCACGGGGGAAAGAGTTAGGTCTCCAAGAGCTGGCCTCCTCCTAGCACCAGGCTGGACACGCTGGACTGGGAACTTTTTCTGTGCGGTAGAGAGATCTCGGTGTACGTCCACACGGGGCCGAGATCGTGAGCCCTAGCATTTTACTTCCATAGGCGCGCCCTTAGTAGCCTCAGGGCGACCCTCGTCCGCCCTCCTGGGACGGAGTCCCAGGTGCAGGGTGCGGCGGGAACCTGCCTGCGCACTTTGGTTAGTCTCTCTGGCCGGGTGCAAGCGAGCTTTCAGCGCGCCCTGGGTCCCTGCCTTCCCCACCGCCCTTCTGGAGGTCTGAGAGAGGAGGCACTTCTGCGGCGTATTAGGGGGTTTAGAAACACTGAAGCCCCTGTGGGAGGTGGGGAAGAGGAGAGTCGCTGAGCTGGAGGGAGAGCTTCTGTTTATTGGTACTGGCCTAAACACACGGAGATGTCACCGTGCGCTCAACCCTGGGGAAGGGGGTCAGCCTGGGAGCTTGGGACTTGGAAACTCCTGCCGCACCCCTTCGATGTCTTAGACCACTTCACCCCGGGGTGTGTAGTTGGGGGGGGGGCGCGGAAAGGACCCCGGTGGTAGCAGAGGAAGCAGTGTGGGAGCGCAGGCCGGGGGTCGCCCGTATTTAGCTCCAATTTCTCAGCTCCGGGGATGGAGGTGAGGGCGGGGTTTGCGAGGCTTTGTTTCCGTGTCCCTGCTGCCTGGGGACCACCTGGCAGGGATGCTCCTGGAGCCTTCAAGGCTCTAGGTCTAGGGACCAGGTGTCACCGAGAGCCTGGAAGCTCCCTGCACGGAAAGGAAGGGGAAGACCCAGACCCACCTGGCCCAGGAACTACCAACTCCATTCTGTGCTGGCAGGGAGCTGGGGGCCCTTCAAGTATGCGCAGGCAAGGACCTGGGTGCACCTGCCTGCCCAGGAGTGTACGGGGCGGGGCTGCTTACGTGCTTGGAGATCCACGCCTGGTGGTGTAGGGGATTGGCGCCCAACCACGGGTCTTCTCAGTGCAACTTGGAAAGAAGAGGGGGAGGTGTTGCAGAATAGCTTTGGGCTGAAATATGATGCGCCATAACTTGAGTTTTATTTTAAAACAGTAGTCATTTTTTACTTACTTATTTATTTAAATCCAGTGCATCCCAGCTGGTGATCCCTCCCAGCCTTGTTCTAGTTCATTTACTCTCCATTGCCCATATATGTTTCATTAGGGGGAAGAAAAGAGAGAGAGAGAGAGAAAGAGAACCCAAGTCCTTTCAATTTTTAAGTGACCACAGAGGGCCTGGCTGGAGACACACAGAGATTGATTTTGGTCAAGGTCTTTTTTCTTCAGAAGTAGAGGATCTGGGGCCTATAAAGGGTAAAGGTGACTCTGGCAGGGGTTGTGCTGGCAAACAAAGGGGCTGACTCCAAATCTGTTTTTCTAAGGAATCACTGGCTCCATAGGAATCCACTGGGTTTCCCCTAAGTTAACTCGTGGTTGAGTTGGGTTAGGAAGAAATAGGCATCATTTGGTAGTTTTCTGGGATATTTTAACGTTTGTAGAGTGTAGAGTTTTACCATGGAGAAAAGCACAGCCTGCCCCCACCTGCTAGCTCTGTGACCTTGGGGAAGTTACTTGATTTCTCTGTGCCTCAGTTTGTTTACCTGTTAAATGGGAGTTTCAGTGATAGTATTGGCCTCAGAGGGCTTGAGAGAGAAATAAATAAAGCAATAAACACACAAAGGTCTGGCACACGGTAAGTACCTGCATGATGTTAGTTAGTTTTTTTTTTTTTCTTAATCAAGTAGATTACTCCACATTTTCAGCCTTATGACACTGGGTGAGATAGAAGGGGCAGGCATTTTTCCTTATACACACACACAGACACTTTCTTGTAACAGAGGAGATGGAAACAAAAAGGGAGGTTAATTGTAAAGAGAGGGTGCTCAGCAGAAGCCTCAGTCTCTCTGAGATAAAGTCTCCTCTTCTTTCTCCATGAGTGCTAAGGAGGGTCAGAGACAGGCTGCCCATCCCAGACAGGCTGGAATGTAGGTTGGTGACCTTTGAGGCCATCTCAGCAATCACAGATGCCCTGAAATTAAGTTTTTGTGGCACTTGCGTGTTTCTTCTAATCAACAGAAAGGCCTGCTTCTCCTCAGCCTCCTGGGATGGAAGCATCTTCTCAGTAAATCTCACTTTCCTGAGAACACACTGTCTTTTTAATATCACCCCGTGGTCCCAAGTTTTCCACTCAGAAACAAGCCAAAACGTGGGTCTGAGCAGATTTTTCCTCCTGGAATTGACCCACTCTGCTCTATTTTCTCTTCATGATAATTGATGCTATTTTTTTACCTACTCCTCTAAGGTCTGAGCACAGGCCTTTCAGACATCCTCATGTCTCTGATGACTTTTTTTTTTTAAACAAGTTAAGCCATTTCAGTTCAAGCCATACCAAACCATTATAGTTTATAAAATTCCTTTCAGATCAGGTTTTTTTTTTGTTTGTTTGTTGTTTTGTTTTTGTTTTTGTTTATTTTTTTGCATCCAGAAAATTTGCTCTGTATAAATATGTCTGGCATTTCACCTTTCTAAAAATTAGCCCATTTTATTTGCATCCTTTAAGCTGATGTGTGGAGTAATGAACACATTCCAAGAGGGAAATCGGATCTGACACAGAAAATACTTTGGGGACGCAGTGATTTCCCAGTGGCGTGTGTGAAGACTATTGAAATCCAAGTGCATTTGCTCTGAAGGACACAGGGCGACTAGTCCCGCCTTTGCCACCCAGCACGAGAGCTATAAAGTAAGCATGCTCGGTGAACTGATATTGGTTGACTTCCCTAAAATCATCTGGCAGTTCGTCACATGCATATTCCCCCATATTGCCCAAGAGAAAACTTTGTCGTACCAAAGCCCTCAAACACAGAGATGATGTTTTTAAAGGAGTCTTGGGGCTCTCCCTAATGCCTACTTCCATTATTTAAAATACTGCCTCAAGGCACACATATAAATATTAAAACTTTAATTACAGAACCAATGAGTGAGGGAGCTACCAAATGAGGGGCACCCAGCACATTCAGGTGATTTCAACAGAACATGGTTCTCTAGATTGTGAGGTCTGAGGGATCTTAAGGAAATGACACATGAGGTTTTAAGGAGTGAAAATCACCCTGATGTTTTGTATCTGTAGTTGATATGAGTACCATCATCACCATTGGTTTGTTACTGGTCACTAGATACCAGTGATGGGGGTATCTGTTCTCTGCTACTACTCATGGGTGACACACCTTGGGGAAAGGAGTGCCTAGTGCAGTAAACGCTTTTCCAGGACATACCACACATCAGACATTCTGCTCAGGGAGTAAGGCCAATGAGAATGTTGCTCTTTCGGGGTTTCTGTTCTGGGGAAAGCCAGACAATAAGGAAGGGATGGAAATGTGTTTTTGTAAGGATAATGACAAGGGATAGAAAAATTGTAATGTGACAATATGGTAGAGACTGACTTGGAAGGGCTTTCCAAGGAAGAGAGGTTTGAGTGAAGATCTAAGTGAAAAGAAGTAGCTGATATGTCTTAAACTATACATTCGTCCCCTGAGTATTTATTAAGCATCTACTATATGCCAACCAGTGTTCAGAGCACTTGAAATACATAATGAACAGTATATGGAGATACCCCTGTCGTGATGGAGTTTCCATTCTAGGGTAGTTGTTTGCACGAAGAAAGTTTCAGAGGGGTGCCTCGGTGGCTCAGTTGGTTAAGCAGGTCTTTGGCTGCTTTCGGCTCAGGTCACAATCCCAGGGTACTGGGATTGAGCTCCACATTGGGCTTCCAGCTCAGTGGGGAGTCTGCTTCTCCCTATCCCTCTGCCCTCCTCATGCTCTTTCTTTCTCTCTCACAAATAAATAAATAAAATCTTTAAAAAAAAAAAAAGTTTCGGAGACAGGGAATAACAAGTGCAAAGGCCCTGAGGCAGAAGCAATGATAATATTATAAGGATGAAGTTGCGTCATATAAGTAGGTCCTTGAGCTTTGGTGGGGGTCTGGCTATTTTTCCCAGTGGGAAGCCACTGGAAAGTTTAATATAGAGAAATTGCATGATATATTTATGGCTTAAACTTTGTGGAAAATACAGTCAGATGTTTCTGAGAAGAATAAATAAACAAGCATGCCTTCTTGGCCAGCCAGCTTTTGTGTCAATGTTCAGATTCGTCCCCACATTTGGTCCATAGACTTCCTGGTATCTGGAAGGGCAAGTCCCACAACATCTAAGAAATTAAACTTTGTTTTTTCCCCTCTCCTTTGGGAGTGAGAACAAAGTCTTCCATTCAAGGAGAAAGATTAGAGGAAAAAAGAACCTCAAGTTTCTCAGTAACACTAATTGTATGTGGGTGTAATACTGAGCATATACCTGTACACATTGGCTTGGTTTTTTTCTCTACGAGTGCCTTCAAAGAGGGCACAACCCACACACATCCCGCTACACACAACGCCCCCACAACCCTCTCCACACATCTTCCCAGTGGCTTGGTCAGCATCTCTCCTGCCATAAATATATCATACAGATCTCCTTAATCCGTCACCTCTTCTAGTAGGTTTCCTTTCACATGGTGGCCACATGGATCTCCCACTGGTTGGTGTGATGTTGGGTACTGACAGGAAGAAGGAGGTTTCCTCCTGAGAGCTCTGAATATAGCCAACATCGCCCATCTTTGGAGACTCTCCTGGCCTTGGAAGATGGAGGTATGGTTTGATGATGGAGGATTTGAACATCGGGATAGTTCGGTTTTCTTCCCACATTTGACCCCAAACCTGTCTCTCTTTATGCACAACCCTGGAAGTCTGTCAGTGACTGTTAGATACGCTGTGACAATAAGCAGTGTATATGTTTTGAACACTTCCTACACAGTGCAAGCTGTGCTAAGTACTCTGCCTGCGTTGCTACGTATTGAGCTCTGCTTTTCTGGCATATGAGCATCTCCCTCCCTCACATTTCACCTTGTTCACTCCCCACTCATCCATCAAAAGTCCCTTGCTCAGGGGAACCCTCTCTCTTTCCCTGTGTGGATTCTCCTTCCTTACCGTTATCCCAGGGGCAGCTTTCTGTTTACTTGAGTGATCTGTTTTATCTCTTTCTCTTACTCTACTGAATGGTAAACTCCAGGTGGGCCATGCACACTCCTGATTCAGAAATCACTGTATCCTTAGCATCTAGCCTGGCGTGTGGCACAGAGTAGATGCTTGATGTGGAATGAATTATTCCATTCGGTGCATCTAACACCGTGTGGATTCTCTTCATATCTCCATTTTGTGGTAGATGGCGAGGTATAGGCAGGCTAAAGTAATTTGTCTCAGGACACCACAGCAGGTAGATGGCATACCCAGGACTTTGAACCTGATGGTCTGAGTCTCTAGCCCAGGATACTAATCACTGCATATTCCGCCTCTTTCTATGCCTTTGTAAGAGGCTAGGGAGGGAGAAGGTGGGGCAGTGCAGAGGTTAGGGGGGACCTTGCTCCTTAGCTTGCGTTGCTCTGCGAAGTGATGCTGAGTCGATCAGAGGGACAAAAAGAAAACAGAGCATCTGTTTCTATTTGCTGCCATATTTCTTTTTTGTTGTATAAGAGCGGCTTGCATTGGTGCAGTCTTGTCTCTTGCTTTGCTGTTCCTCTCCTTGGATCCTGAGAGCCCTGGGCTGCCCACAGCACCCTGGCCCCTAGCCCAGATACTCAGGTACCCCAGAGCTCAGGCTCTAAGTATGATTTTGCAGGAAGTCTTGGAGCACCTCTCTGGCTAGAGGCAGTCCTTGGGTAATACACCCGAGGCTGGCAGGGCTCTGACAACCACTCAGCGCACTGTGCAAACCGCTGTTCACTCCATCAGAGCAGGATCACTCCGTCGTCTGAGTCAGCTCCCCTTTCATTTCTTCTGAGAACAAAATTAGACCTTTGCCGAGATAATAGATAAACTTGTGTAACCACCTTGCTCATTGCTAGGCCTGTTTTTCCTCCATTTTCTCTTTTCCGTGAATTTTAGAATATATGAGGGCATGCACTTAGGTGTTTGAAATTATCTTCTTTGTACCATCATCCATAAGAGCTACCACCTGTTGGAAGCACCTTCTGTGGAGGGCTTCACACACTGCATTTCATCAGCTCTTTATCCCAAGCCCTTTATTATCCCCGTTTCTCAGGTAGGGGAACTGAGATCCAAGAAAGAAGTTGCACACTCAAACAATTGCTTCTGGATCCTGTGTTCGTCTCTTCTACTGTGCTTGGGGAGGGTGTGCTTGGGTGCTGAGAGGGACATGGTGCGGTGACTGTCACAGGACACTCGGCAGGTAGGAGGCAGTGCAGGGCAGTGGTTAGGATTTTTGAATCACACTGTCCGGCTTCATTTCCCAGCTTCATCACATTCTAGCTCCATGGCCTTTGGCCTTAATTAACCTCTCTGTGCCTCAGTATCCCCCTATACATGAATGAAAGAGAGTCATCCCTGTGAGGCAGGGTCAGTTTAGTGATGGATCAGGCTTGTAAATTACTTCAGCAAAGGACCTGGCACACAGTGTGTGTTTTTAGTAGGGGTGCTTGCTAGGATAATAGTGGCAATTATTATTGTCATTTAATAATAATGATATCATTATTACCATTATAGCTGCTGCTAGAATTTCACAATTCCTCTAGGCAGCAAATTGGCTCCGAAATGTGATTCCTTCATTTTCCTTTTTGACTGTAACCAAGATGATAAATTGAGAGTGAAGGGGAGGAACCCAGTGTAGCTGCAAATGTATACTTGAAGGAGTTGACAGACCCGAGTCGCTATATGGAGTTCTGCCTGCAGAGGACTGCTGACAGTGGCCATATGCACGAACTCTGATTGATTGGCAGAGAGAAACACTAATTTATTAGACTCGTTATGAGAAGTGACAGAGCGGGGAATCGAGGGGCTGATTCAGCAACAGTGGCCCTAGCTAGATCCAGTGGTGCTAGCTGTGTGTCTGTTTCCCTTGGGACACGCCCTCCGTCTTGATTCTGGGGTCATTGCTTGTATTCTAGAGTGAGTCTCTTAATGAGGCCCCAGGAATGCGCTGCTCCTCCTTAGGTCTTTCCGAAGGGAAGGCTAGCCTGTGGCATAGCTCACAGTCACGGCATTGTGAAGAACACCATCTTTTCCTTTGGTAGTCTTAGAAACCTGAGTTCAGTGTGGGCTGATTACAAAGGCTGATAATGGAGAGCTCGAGTGCAGAAATTCCCCAAGGGAAAGAAAATAGTTCTTGTTTGCACAGGTTGGGAAATTTCAGGAGTTTCCTTGGGGGGAATAGAGAGGGTAATTGACACCCATCTTAAAGAACAGGGGACTCTTCCTGGGAGGGCTTCTCATGTCTGATCTGGGGAGTTTGGTCAGTCTGAATTATAGCAGGTAGGATACTGACTAAGGAGATGATGGCACATTGACCCAAGCTAATGGAGTTACTTAGGACTTAGAAAAGCTTTGAAATGACCAATCTCCCTGAGAACAAGTGGTGTGAACACAGGCTTTGTGTGAACACAGGACACAGGCTTTGGAGCCAGCCATAACTAATTTTCTTGAATCCACATTCTGCCACTTTCCAACTGTGTGACCTTGGGTGAGTTACTATGCCTCTCTGAGGCTCCATTTCCCTGTCTACTAAAGGATGACTGATTCTACCCCTCTCACTGAGGATTGGTGCTTCAGAGTGCTGCAGGCTCAGCCATTACCCCATCACCACATCAGAGTAGTCACACGTTATCTGTTTATTGATCTATAGCATTCAGACAAGAGCTTTCACTCCAAGAACTACTCGCAGTCTAATCAGTTTGAACTTCTAGTCATCTTTGAAAGTACGGTACGAGGATAAGGAACCATTTACCCCCACTCCGTTAATGGAGTTCTCTGAATTGTGCTTCCCTGCTTGTAATGGGAGATAGCCCAGGAAAGCCATTTGATCCCGTGTTTAAAAAAAAAAATAGGTATTATATATAAAGAAAAAGAATAGATTTTTTTTTTTAAACTAACATTTAAGTGTGGTTATAGCAGAGTCACTTGAAGTGAAAAGAATATAACAGTCATTGAAGACCAGTGAGGGGAACCAAGAAAGACAGTGAGCTCTGAGGGAGTGATGCTTCCAGCTCTTTGCTGTGATGATATTCCCGAGGACTCTGTTGGGTGTCAGTGTTTGTGTCTCTGGTTTCAGAGTCGGAAAGAATTTTTCCTTTCCTGAGGTGTTGATTGGTACTTATGTACCAGATGGTCTTCTGTGGAACAACTGATCATGTTCCCTTTTCACAAAGCCAGCCAGGAAACTCAGAGCTGATTTGAGAGCCCAATCTTGATAGTAAATAGGATTCGTTAGCATAGGTTTTACATATTAACCTTATTGTCAAGTCCATTTTACTTCTCTGCCTTTAATTTTCACCTTTTCTTGTAATTTCTGTTGCTTTTTTTATTTTTCAGAAAAATAATCTTTGCAAGTGTTAACCTTAAAAATAAAACAGGTATTTTACCAGCAAAAAGAGGTTTGTCTAGGAATGGCAGAGAATTGAAATTTGAGACATGCAAACTATGGCAAAACGATAGGCAAGTCCCACAGACAAAGGAGAGGAACGTTAGGGAGAAGGAGGAAGTTGGAAGGGATTGTTTTGAACAGAAGTCCATTGGAGGGAAGCAAGAGTTTAGGGTGATGAAGGCTCAGTGGCAAAATAGTGGGGGTAGTGGATTGCTTATAGGAGATGCAATGTGCATCTTTTCCCTGTTGGGATCTGTAATTGATGGTTCTTTCCTTTTGACAGGTCTGCTGGGGTCTATAATTTTCAATTCCTCCTGTAATGGATGTTGGATGGTAGGGCTCCCTCTTCCTACCTCCCTTTCGGTCCTCCTGTCTCCACTTTATTGAGGTCTCCCTTTATACATTTTCACACAAAAGGAGTATTTGTAAGATAGGTGGAAGTTAAAAGACACAAATAAATAAATTACAGTCCTTTAAAGCACCAGGAGTCCCTAGAAAATAGGACAATATAATACAGTGTTTGTTATCCTGAGCTCCAGCCGGCGTCCAGGAATAGTATTCTGAGTCCCAACAGTGCAGACAGATAACGTTTTCTTATTTTCTCCCATTTTTTTTTCTTTTTAAAATTATTTCCCTGGAGCATTACATATATGACACATAGGATCACTTTTATGGGGTCGCTCATTGCTTTTCTGATGCCCCCGGTAAATATTTTCAGACCCATGCTCTGTGTCAGGCACAGTGCGAGGCACTGGGAATATTGTATTGGGGAGATACACTGACCCACGAGCCAGACCAACAAGGTCTGTGTCTCATGAAGCATATTCTGTAGTTGCAGAGATCAACAGGAAACATGAAAAGAAATAAATGGATAACATAATTATGTATTGCAAGTAGTAAGATGGAAACAAAACAGAGCAACCTAATAAAAGGCTGGATGGCCACATTATGCAGGAGGGAGGGTGAGGGAAGGTTTCTCCAAGGAGAAACGTTTAGGTGACATTTAAACAGACCTGGAAAATGAGAAGGACAAAGTTCTGTAAAGAGGATTGATGGAGACAGGGGAGGAGGCCATGGTGAGCACCAGCGTGTTCAGGCAGGAGAGCATTCTGCGTGTCCTGAAAACTACAAGGTGGCGGCTGTACCTGGGACAGCTGCAACAAGTGAGTTGATGTAGCCAGAGATGCTGCAGAGACCAAAACTCGCAGCCTGTTCTTGAGACCCCATGTTCTTTTTGGGTAAGTGGGTAAGGTCTTCGGACCATTACTCGTAGGTAGATTAAAGATGAGAGAATAGCTCTGAGAGGGAGGGAATAACTGCTGGGAGCATTGGGAGCACCTGTGGGATAAAGGCTGTGTGTGTGCGCGAATATGTGCGTG
>CM052805.1:4444233-4606457 GCA_028533885.1 Nasua narica
GGGAGCCAGTGTGTGTGCGCATGTGTGCATGTGTGTGTGTGTGCGTATGTGTGCATGTGTGTGTGTGCATGTGGGTGTGCACATGTGGGAGCCAGTGTGTGTGTGTGTATGTGTGCATGTGTGTGTGCACATGTGGGAGCCAGTGTGTGTGTGTGTATGTGTGCATGTGTGTGTGCACATGTGGGAGCCAGTGTGTGTGCGCGTGTGTGCATGTGTGTGTGTGCGTATGTGTGCATGTGTGTGTGCACATGTGGGAGCCAGTGTGTGTGCGCATGTGTGCATGTGTGTGTGCACATGTGGGAGCCAGTGTGTGTGTGTGTATGTGTGCATGTGTGTATGTGCACGTGGGAGCCAACGTGTGGGGTGCAGGAGAGTAAAGGGAGCAAAGGCTAATGGGATAGTGCTGATGGTCGGCTCTGACTTCTGAGCCCCTGGGAAGGGGGAGCTGCGGCAGTCAGGCATTTTGTGTATGACGTCTCAAGGCATAGCTCTGTTTAGATTCAAGTCCTCCCTACACCAGTGCTTATTTGGCAGTGACAACCTCTGAGGAGGTAGGACCAGACCCCAACCCTAGGAACATTATCTTCACAATATTCATGACGATTAATGAGAAAACAGAGTTCATGCGTTCACCTTAGACCACCCCGTAATGGCCCCCTCCTTGGCTCTGTGTCACTAACAGATTAAAAAACATTGGGAAAACCTTCTGCGACTTGAGCATTTTGGGATCTCTTTTCAAGTCATTTGTTAGCACAGCAGAGATCCTTTTGCTTCTTTTCTAAAGTTAACATTTTGCAGTGCTCTCCCTTTTTATTCACGTGTTTCGTTCTGCTACTGCTGTGGTCCTGAGACTCTGAATGAACGTTCTGTTAGTTCTATGTTCCTTGCTCTTCCAGTGTAGATAGCGTGCTGCTGCCCTGTGTCCCTCCTTTGTTCACTGTGTGGAGACTAGGATTGGTGAAATTCCCTTTTGTAGAAATAAAATCAGGGAAGCAGCTTGCAAATTTAAACTGCCTCCAGTGTAACTCTTTTACTTATTAAAAAAAAAAAAAAGTAACATTATTCATTCCCTAGAGCTCCAGTCTGCTTTACTGAAAGAAGGGAGGGAACCCACTCCAGGGGAAAGAGGCTCCTGGGCTCTCACTCCTTGTCGGTCTTCTCTTTACATGATGTTGGGGAGCATACTGGGGAATACTCATTTTGCCAGGCCACAAACGTACCTCAGTGCGGGAGAATAAATGGAGAGCAGTGTCTGGAACAAATGCTTGTCTTCAAAACAGTTTATGAAATGCCAGCAGATGTCAGTGTGCCCTTGCCATTTAATTTTTTTCCCTTTTAACTTTTAAAAGCAACATTAATTATTTTCAGTAGTTAGAAAAAAACCAAAACAAAACAAAAAGCATATTCTCATGCAGTCATCAATTAAGACACCATGAAGCCACATTTTTTTTTTTTTTTTGAGGTCTGGGAGGGAGACCAGCAGAACCCATTTCGTAAGGTGAATCCTCTAAATCATCTAACTGTGTAATATAATTTTGTCTTTTCCCAGAATAGTGGTTTCAGAATTCAAAGCCTAGTGTAGATTTTATTTTTTCCCCCCTTCCCTCCAAGCCATTGTTCAGAAACTAATAATAGCCCAGGATCCAGCTCAGCTTCTGAGAACCGACTGGCTCTGCTAATTGATACAGCTCTTCATTCAAAAGCTGGAGTTTGCAAAGAGGGGGTCAGGAGAAAGGTTGGGTATAGTCTCAGATTTTGTCATCTTAGTTGTAATGAGAACCTTGTGCAATTTTTGTTGTTGTGAGCACAACAAACTAGGTGATAATAGCTCGTCTACGGACATTTTTGAATTAAAAGTTGGGAGCATCTATACAGAAAAAGATTTGACCAAATGATTTAAAATTCCTCATTTTTAGGCAAGGGATGATTTGCTAAGCATTCACAAAAGTCAAGTGCAAAAGAAATAGGCTAGTTTTGAGGCAGGGATTGATGTATTTAACAGGGCACATTTGGTGCTTCACTTTATTTAATAGTTTAGATTAAAATTACACAATACTAAACAAAAAGTGCAAGAATATGCTGAGAAAAATATATGCTCTTCTTCTTGCCTCCTCTCTCACCAGACACAACTACTAGTATGGTTTCTCATGTGTCCTGTCAGATCTATTATGCAGATACACATATTTACACCGATAGAAGATAGCATAAGATATGCGTAGTTCTACTCTTTGCTCATATTTTTAATTTACGAATGTATTTTAGGGATTATTCCATATTCATGCATATATATCTTTCTCCTCCATTTTGTGGATAGGTACGTAATATTTCATTGCCATATTTACCTTCCATTATTTAATTGGTTTCCTTTTGTTGGATGTGTACATTATTTCCAATATTTTATTTTTTTCAAGATTTATTTATTTATTTTAAGAGAGAGCGTGCATGCATGCATGCACATCCACACATGGGGAAAGGCAAAGGGACGGGTAAAGAAGAGAAGCAGTCTACCTGCTGAGCGTGGAGCCCAGTGCGGGGCTCCCCGTAGGGCTCAGTTGGGGAGCTCGACCTTAGGACCCTGAGATCATCACCCAAGCCGAAACCAAGAGTCAGGTGCTCAACCAACTGAGTCACACAGGCGCTCCTCCAATATTTCATTATTAAACTGCTGCATTTAATATCCTTTACCACTATCGTCACCTACACACGTAAGTTTATCTAGAAGATAAATCCATAGAGGTGCAATTGCTGGGTCAAAGGAGATGTACCTTTAAGGTCTAGACACATGCCGAATCTAACGCTTTGGCTAAAATGTGCCCTTGTGCCTTGGTGGGTGAATGGGGTTTAGATGAAGCCCTATGGTGGTTCTGGTTCTGATTTTGTGGCCTTGGTGCCAGGCATGTGGCTGCTGTTACACAGTGTTTACCTGATGGAATATTTTGAGGTTCTTGTCATTCCTGTTTTTTGCTAAAGCTTTCCATCTGCCAGATACTTTGCTGAGAGATTCAATTTCATTTTCACATTTGGTTCTGTGGAGTGGACTCTGCTGTCATCCCTAGTGCAGAGATGGGGACGTGAGGGCTGAGAGAGGTCAAGCGCTTTGCTTAGGGTCCTATGGTTGGTGGTTAGGTGGGGGTTTCAGACACAGAGTCCCCACGTTTAACCACTGTGCTATGTGCTGCAGTGTGTTTTGAACAGCAGAGACCATGTTGTGGAGTTGTACCGAGGTTTGACCTTGACACTGTTTCACTATTGACATTTCGGGTCGGGTAATTTTCTGTTTTGGTGGGGCAAGCTGTTCTTTGCTTTATAGGATGTTTAGCGGCATCCTTGGTCTCTACCTTTTAGCTGAGAGTAGCACCTCCCTCCTCCCATTGTGGTTATCAGAAATGTCTCCAGACAGCGCTTTGTGTCCCTGGGGCAGGGGTATTGTCCCCATTTGGAAACCACTGACTCGGATAAAGAGCAAATGTACTCTGGGGACATATTGTAACGCTGGGAACATAGATTTGAGGAGACATATGGTGACTGATGTCAGAGTGTCTTCCATTTGGTTGTCCCTGTTCAGGGACACCATTTTTGTCCTACCTGTCGTAGAGCAGCTGGGCTGCCCCTCACCTTAAACACCAGTCAAGAAAGAAATAGGAGGGTATGTTTAAGCCACTGTCATGCTCCACTCAGATCACAATAGTGTTCTCCAACAGGACTTTGTCTTTTAATATGTAGTTTAGAAACATCCATGAAAAATTGCTTCGTGAAATTAGACTTTTAAAAAATCATGCTCTCAAGTACAGCCCAGCTTATATATTATATAGTCTTTCTATGTGTACATTTTCATTCAGTGCTCAGTAATGCTCTACATCAAAATGGCAAGCATGAGACTTAAGTGACAGCACCCCCCTTATGTACACATGGCAGACATTGATAATCAATCCCTTCCCTCTCATCAGATACACTTCCTTAGAATCCTCAATATATCACTTTAGGCATATACTATTGGCCAATTGGAATTACTATGTGAAATGAAATTTATTTGCTACCCCTATTACATGGTGCCTTTTTGGCTGAGAAAGAAGGATTATGCCTTCCAAAGAGGCAGGCCTATCATGAGGTATTAGCTTATTTTTCAGTTACTCTGAGAAAAGCACTTGATAGATATAAAGAAATTCTTAAGGCATCTGGAATTAATATGCTATTCTATAAGAATAATTGGGCAGCTGGGAGCGCATCTATATTGTGGGCATTTTACATATGCTGCCCTCCTGCTGATTGTTGTTTATATTATAGCATCCATCTCTCCCCCACCAAAAATAGTCCCCTACCTTTAAGGCTCCAGGAAGCAGCCAACTCAGGGTGAAGTGAAATGCTTTGTGTACAGTGAGAACCGAGACAATTCCCTTAGCAAAGGACATTCAGAAGCTGTGGGATATTACTGGAACTGTGTCACTTCCCAGCATGGTGCATGTGCGGAAACCTTATAGAGCAAAGGGACTGGACCGTCCAAGACTTGCACAAGTAGAGTCTGATTTGTGAAGACACCAAGGTCACGTCGCTCTGGGAGGGGAACCTATATTTAAGATTTGAAAATGCTTTTAGGTGGCATCTTACAACCATCCCTTCAAGAATGTTTTACTTTTTTGCTTTTTCGGGGCAATGACAGGGATTCCCCCAGAATTGTTTGCATAAATTTAGTAACTTAAGTAAACTGCATGTAATACGCATCACTGAAATAGTTTGTAACCCGCCTCCTGTTTCTGATCCTAGGAAAACAGGTAAAAATAATTCTGGGAGGACAAAGCACTGGGTCAGAGGGCATCTGTTTCCTTGTTTGGGTCTGATGAGAATGTTTCTCCACTTTTAGATGCCTTAGTCTCTGCGTGATAGGGACAAATAAGACACATTATTGTCTCATATTTCCTCTTCTGAGAAACGAATTAAAAACTTGGGGGCCACTGATGCGCCTGTAGTGGCTTACTGAAATTGTTTTCCAAATGGTAAGAATGAATATCTTTATCTGGCCGTGAAGTCCATAGCTTTTTATTTTTAAATCAGATTCTCAGAGGGCTGTGGCATACAAAGAAAATTAGGAGCCCACCTTTTTAGAATAATAACTGTCACCCCTATTTTACCATGACCTGATTAGGCAGGGAAAAAGAACCCTTCATTCCACCTGTTTTAACTTTGTGGTTGAATTTCTAGTATAGAAGTGATGGGGAAGGGGCAAAGAATCCAGTGGCAATGTTGAAGCTTCATGAAGTAACCATTAACGCCAGCTTGGTGAGAAAGATGTATACCTCTGACTTAGCAGGGAGAATATGGTGTTTATTTGAACCACAACCTCTGTCTCTCTTAAAATCAAATTATTGAGAAACCATCTGCCAAAAATACTGTTAATGCTGGTGTGTTAACTAAAACACCCTTTAGGGGCCCCTGGGTGGCTCCGTTGGCTGAGCAGCTGACTCTTGATTTTGGCTCAGGGCATGATCTCAGGGTCCTGGAGATTGAGCCCTGTGTCCAGATCTGCACTCAGTAGGGGATATGCTTGAAATTCTTTCTCTCCTCCCCTTTCCCCGCTCTCTCTCTCTCTCTCTCCTTCCCTCTCTCTCAAAATACATAAATAAATCTTTAAACCAAAACACCCATTAAGACCCACAGTAATAAGGTCATAGAGCATCGAATGGAATACCACTCAACAACCCTGATGATCACATAAAAATCAGAAAGTCCTTCCTGAAAATTCCAGGAATTACCACCATGTGGATGGGCATCTGCAAGAAAACACTGGCAACACTTCGGTAAGGTTCTTGATGGCTAGACTTCTTGGTACAATGTTAATGATTGTTTGCAGTAAACTTTAGTGTGACCTGTGTTTATTTTTCAATACTACTACTTAAATAGAACACTACCGTTGGTATCCATTGGTCATTTGTAAAAACAGGAAGGCTTCTAGAATGCATTTCAGTGACGCATAAAGATAATGAGATGATGACTTCTGTTCTTGAGTTCATGGCCCATGGTGGGTACTCTCTGGGACTGTATACTTGGGCATTGTAAATCATTGCTCTAAGGGGTTAGGGAGGATATCTACAGATAGCCCCATTTTATCAGGATGGCTTTGAAAACCGTATTTTTTAAATTTTATTTTGTAAATTACCAACAGGCTTGAGATACATACACACACGTACACAAATGTGTACAGTATATACACATGCATTCACTTACGAGCATGTTGGACCCAAATCTGTATTTATGTCCTTGTATATGTCAATTTCCCTATCTATACAATTTTAGAGTATCATTATTTAATAAAATGTAGTGGTCTTTCAAATTCTCTTAGTCAACCTGTTTTGAGAGAGGTCCGTTAGTTATTACCCATTTAGGCAATATATATATTTATGAGGCACTTAGTGGGGTCTTTTGTGACCTGCTACTTTATTAAACAAAATAATTTCATTTAAATGAAACCCATTTGTTTGCTTTAGAGCTTTGATTTTTGACTTGGATGAATTCTGGAGAAAAACTAAGCACGATTGTTTACCATTTGGATTGGATATGTGTTTATCCTCCATATTTGAAGTCACAACCAACAATCCCCATAGATTGGAGTGATAGTGGTTTTCAATAGGCACAGATTTCCCTGGATCCTTGCCAAGTAGCATCTTTGATTTTCTGTGCATCAATTTATATATGTGGACAAGCAACATAATATCACACACTAACCAATGTTCTCCGCTCACTTCATGCATCCTGGTTTGCAAAAAGAAGTAAAAAAAAAAAAAAAAAATTGCTGAATCCCACAGAAAGTTTCCACTTCCCAGTCCAAGCTGTGCACATAGCAGGGAGAAGAGACCAGATGGCCAGTGGGTTGAAATCAGCGGAGAACCAGCTGGGATGCATGCGAGGGCATTTCCTCCTCTACTTCCCTGGGAACCTGGTCAGGGCAGGTCCCAGAGCTCTGAGCAGAACAAGAGATGTCAATGTCAAGACCTCTGTCTGGCTCACAGGACCCTTGGACAAATCCGACTTGGATTGGAAGCTGGCAGAAAATCTGAGGATGAGCTTTTAGTTTCCAGCTTGTTGGGGGAAAAAAAAAATAACATGCCAATGTGACAGAAGGTTCTAGGGTAAAATGCTGATGAACAGGAAATAACCATATTTCCCTGGGTTAACACCAGCTTGGAGAGTGAAGTTCTATGATGAGGGCACATGATTTGGGTGGTTTTAGATTCCAAAGGAAAGAATTTTTTTCCCCCCATTTAAAGTGAAACCTTTTTTTGCCACTGAATAATTACTCATTTCTTAGACTGCCAACTTCGGCAACCATGATTCCTAATCCCGGTTTTGACACCGGCATATTCAGTTATTTTGAGGAAAGCTATACGCTTTTCAAATTCACTCATCTCTGATCATTTTTTTTTTTTTAAGTGCTTTTAGGGCTTTTTCTTTTTTGGTTAATGTTTTAGTTAACTCCTGCTGCATAACAAATTAACCAAAAACATAACAGCTTAAAACAATAATCATGCATCTCGGTTTCTGTGGGTCAGAAGTCTGGGAGCAGCTTAGCTGGATGTATTTGACTTAGTCTTTCATGAAGTTTCTGTCAAGATGTTGGTTGGGGTGCTATCGCCTGAAGGCCTGAAGTCTCAGCTGGGGCTGGAGGCTCTGCTTCCAAGCACCCTCATGGGTTGGTTAGGAGACCTTAGTTCCCTGATAGCTGTTGGACAGAGACATTAATTTCTTGGCATGTTATTGTCTCTCTGTAGAGTTGCTTGTAACATGGCAGGTTTCTTCCCTTAGAGCAAGAAATCAGAGCGAGCCAATCAGAGAGAGGCCTGATGACGTTTTATTTTGAGACAGTTTCCCCTATTCTTTTTTTTTTTTAAAGATTTTATTTATTTATTTGACAGAGAGAGAGATCACAAGTAGGTAGCGGGGCAGGCAGAGAGAGAGGAGGAAGCCGGCTCCCTGCTGAGCAGAGAGCCCAATGCGGGGCTCAATCCCAGGACCCTGAGATCATGACCTGAGCCGAAGGCAGAGGCTTTAACCCACTGAGCCACTCAGGCGCCCCAGTTTCCCCTATTCTTAACATCTTGCATTGGTGTGGTACATTTGTTACAATTGATGAACCAGTATGGATATATTTTTATTTATTAAAGTTCATAATTTACATTAAAATTCACTCTTTGAGTCGTACAATTCTACGGGTTTGGAAATTTTTTATTGTGTCAAGGGACACTTGAATGTACTATCTTAAACATTTTGGGGTGTACAGTTCAGTGGGTATTAGGTATATTCATAGTGTTGTGTGCCCATCACCACCATCCACATTCATAGCTCTTCTCATCTTGTGAAACTGAAACTATACTCGTTAAACAATAACTCCTTATTTCCCTTCTCCCAGCTCCTGGCAACCAAGAGTCTCTGTTTCTGTGACTGAAATCATACACTATTTATCTCTCTGGCTTATCCCACTTAGCAAAATGTCCTCAAGCTTCATTCATATTGTAGTATGTCAGGTTTTCCTTCCTTTTTATTTATTTTTTTAAAGTAGGCTTCATGCCCAGAGTGGGGCTTGAACTCATTACTCTGAGATTAAGAGTTACATGATCTACCAACTGAGCCAGCCAGACACCCCTCCCTCTTTTTTAAAGGCTGAATAATATTCCATTATATGTATATACCACACTTTGCTTGTTCATTCACTTATTTATTGGTGGACACTTGAGTTGTTCCCACATTTCAGTTATTGTGACAATTCTTGGTTTTGACGAATGCATAATGTCATACATCATACACCATTATAGTATCAAACAGAATTTCACTGCTCTAGAAGTCCCCTGTGCTTCAATTCCTTCTCCACAGACATGGGAAACCACTAATTTTTTTTTTTTTTTGCTGTTTTGCTTTTTTCCAGAATGTTGTATAGTTGGAAGCATGCATTGTGCCACCTCAGTAGTTTTTATGACCAACTTCCGAGTCCCACAGCATTATTTCTACCTTATTTTGTTTGTTAGAAGTGAGTCAAGCCTGCACTTGAGGAGAGGGTAATTAAGCTCCCCTACTTAAAGTGGGGGAAAATGAGAAATTTATCGACATAATTAAATTGCCACAATGAAGAAGATGAGACAGTAAATGCTAGCATTTATTGAGCATCTACTGTGTGTTGGGGACCATGCCTAGTGTTTTCATATGCACCATTCTTTTACCCCTTACACTAAGGCCATTAAGTTGCTCCGATATGTATCTCCATTTCTCAAATGTTAGAACTGTGGCTTTCCCATGCTACACATCTTGATTTTTTTTTAAAGATTTTATATATTTATTTGAGAGAGAGAGACAGAGAGTGCATGAGTACAAGTTGGGGGGGGTAGTACAGAGGAAGAAGAAGCAGGTTCCCCTCTCAGCAGGGAGCCCAACACAGGGCTTGATCCCAGGGACCTGAGCTGAAGGAAGATGCTTAACCCACTGAGCCACCCAGGTGCCCCAGTGGCACATCTTGTAAGTAGCAAAGCCGGGATTCAAACTTGGGTAGGCCTCACACCAAAGCCTATGTTTGGAAATAATGTTGCTTTCTCTTAGTCTATCTAGGAAAAATCTAGGTCAGAGGCTTAGATTTAGGGGACAAAATATGATAAAAAAAATGTCAGGAGATGCCACTGGGGGGCAATGTCAGATATCTTCCAGTTACTTTTCCAAAGACATTCTTTAGCCTTCTCTCCACTGTATTAGTTTCCTATGGCAGCTTAACAAATTAGGACAAACTCAGTGGCTTGAAACCACACGAATTTATTTTAAGGTTTTGTAGTTCAGAATTCTGACACAGGGGGCGCCTGGGTGGCTCTGTCATTAAGTGTCTGCCTTTGGCTCAGGTCATGATCCCTGAGTCTTGGGATCTAGCCCCGCTTTGGGAAGCCTGCTTCTCCCTCTCCCACCCCCCCTGCTTGTGTTCCCTCTCTCGCTGTGTCTCTCTCTGTCAAATAAATAAACACAATCTTAAAGAAAAAATTAAAAAAAAAAAGGATTCTGAGACAAATCTCACAGGGCTAAAGTCAAAATGTCAGCAAGGCTACCTTTAGGAGGCTCTAGGGAAGAACCCCTTTTTTTTGCTTTTTTCCATTTTCTAGAGACTGCCAGTGTTCCTTGGCTTGTGGCCCCTTCCTCTATCTTCTGACCCAGCTATATTGCATCTGACTCCCTTCTACCTCCCTCTTCTACTTTTAAGAATTCTTGTGATTACATTGGGCCTGCCCAGACAATTCAGAACAAATCTCCTTATCTTACTGTCAGCTGATTAGCAACCTCTATTCAGTAAGCAAACTTCATTCCCTTCACTTACAAACCTAATACATAGGTTTTCACAGGTTCCTGGGATTAGGAGGTAGACATCTTTGGAAGGAGCCGGTATTCTGTCTACTATGTCTACCTGCTCTTTACCCAGGAAGCTGATAAATAAGGGCTGTACTCACGACTCCTTTGCCCTTGGATTTTCACTGGAGTTCTGCTTATGGGGAGTTTGGGCAGGACGTTAGAGAGAGGGCATTGAGTGAGGTTAAGGCATTTATTGTTCCCTGAATGCATCCTCCCAATACAAGTCGCTGCTCCTCCTCACTAAGCAGTATCCTTTCCTTCCAGAGACCCCCTTACCGTTCCTTCCCCTCACCCCCTTTTGGCCTAGGAATGGTAACAGCCATGTTGTTACTAATTTGGGGCTGCTGTACATCCTGTTTGGTTTTCCTACACTCTGCCTACACCTTTGAAAATAGTACTTCTGTAAGTAAAATCTTCTTAAATAATCCAAATTTGAGTATGCCATCTGTTTCCCATGGAGAACTTGACTGATATAGCGACTAAGGATATTCATATTTAAAGTAGGGGAAAAAAAGTGTTTTAAATTAGGGCAAGCTGAATCTTTCAAAGCGTGATACTTAACCCATTGACAGAGATGTTGACATGGAGCCAGAATCCTGGGGTGGCATGTTGCTTTCAGAAACCAAGTAGAATTTCCATGCCGAGGCAATGCTTTTTAACTACCTAACCAAGAACTTTTTTATGATGTTGAATGTTCTCATTTTGAGTCTCATGGTGTCTGTGTTACAAAAGGTAATGAGCTGAAGAATCTCCCCAAATTGTGGTGGGTTATTGTCCTTATCTTAGAAGACCTGGTTCAGATTTAAAAGATAAAATTCATTGTTTTTAGAATCCAAACAATTCCACAGGTGAGCTAATGAGCTAATTACAGATAGCAGTTTGAAAACATTGGCGTTCCACAAGTAAACAGCATCTGCCTTTGATTAAGGTGTGAAATTTTAAAAAGGTGTCAAGTTATGGGTAATATCTGAAGATGTTCCTGTACTTCAGGTGGTTTCCTTTTTTTTTTTTTAAAGTTGTGGAGGAAATATAATGAAATGTCTTCATATGTGTGTTTCTATGATAGCCGTGAAAACTAAGTAACACACATCAGGATACTCCCTTGGTGTGGTAATCAATCCTAAGTTGCTTTTCCCATCTCCAGCATTGCCTGGTCCATTATTTACAGAGCTAGGGCATTGTCAATATTCCTTCATGTTTTGCATCATTGTTTTAGCTTTGGAATACTAGTTCCCTTTGCATCCACATACACGGAATTTGCAAAATTTTGAAATGGTTGTCTTTATGCTCTACCAGTGGTTCCAACTATTGATTGGACATTAAAATACACAAGAGAGCTTTAAAAAGTACCAATGATGCCCAGGCCACCATGGCCCCAGAGGCTCCAATGTAATTGTTCCAAGATAGGGCTTCTAATAAGCAGCCAAAGTTCTGACCAGTGTAACTAAAGCAAGGCTTTTCAGATTTTAATGGGCACATGTATCACCCAAGAATCTTGTTCAGATGTAGATGCAGATTGATGAAGTCTGGGCTGGGGCCTGAGATTCTGAAATTATAAGCTCCCAAGTGATACTGATGCTACTAATCCATGGAACACCCTTTGGGTAGTAAGGAGTAGAGCATTTGAGTGGTTACTGAGAGTATCTTAGGATATATGGGTCTTTGGGGACATGAATCAAGGCTCAGATAGTTCTCTAAGAAGCAGGAAACTATTGTTTAATTTGGGTTTCTAGGTTATAGACTCAATGGAGTCTTTGATAGGAAAACACACCTAAGCCTCTTCACATACATCAATTCATTCATTCATTCATTCATCCATTCATTTATTCATTTAGTGCATATGCATTGGGTATCTGTTGTACAGTAGGCATCTTTTAGTCATTGAAGATAGATCAATGACAAAGAGAAATGAGGTTCTTGCCCTTGTATATTCCAATGAAGGAAATACAAGGAGGTACTTAACAAGTAAATATGAGTCAACAAGAGAAATAAAGATGGTGTTATGGACTGTGAAGAAAATGATGTATTAGGGAGTTACCTTAGGTGGAAGGTATGGGTATGGAGTTTAATTTGCCATAATTTGCTAGGGATAGGACTGTCTGGTGGCTCAGGTCATTTGGCGTCTGCCTTTGGCTCAGGTCATGATCGTAGTGTTCTTGGATTGGGCCCCATGTCAGGCTCCCTGCTCAGCGGAGAGTCTGCTTCTCCCTCTCCCTCTGCCTCTCCCCCTGGTTCTTGCTCTCTCTCTCTCTCTCTCCCAAATAAAAAAATAAAATCTTTTTAAAAAAAATGATTACTCTAGTTGCTATTTGGCATATGTATTTGAGGAGAAGGTATCAAAAGACACAGGGAAACCGGTTAGAGAAACCTAAATGAGTGATGGCCATAGAGATAGATATCATTTGGTGGTAACACTGACAGATGGGGGGTAAAGGGAAAGGAGGAAGCAAGGGTGACTCTGAACAATGGAGTAAATGGTGGAAGTTCATTTTGGGTAAGTTTGAGGTGTTTATGAAACTTTCAGTGGTAGATTCAAGAGAAGACGTTATACCCAAGTCTAGAGCTGTTAAGTAGGGAAGAAGTCAAGCCTAAGGATGGAATTTTGGGGGGCTGTGCACACATCACTGTATTAAAAGTCATCTTATTGAATGGATTTTTAAGGAGCGAGAATGTAACTGAAGAAGAGTTGATGTCTACGAAATATGGTTCTGTAGAAAGATTGGCCCAGGGTTAGGGGGGAAAACTTTGGGTCTGTCTTGGCCTGGTTTCCCAGACCTCAATCTCAAGGTAGCCTTTGCAGTGATTTTAATAATAACTGGTATGTAAACTTTCAGGAAACATTATTTCCCAGACATGGAACATCTGGCTAAAGCCAGTATAATTTGAATTGATGTTGGCTTTGTCTAGATGTCTCTCTCGGAGGGACAAATTGTGAGGAAACAAACATTATGTTGGATTATTGTGGAGAGTGAGGGAAATAAGCTTGTTGGTTGCTTGGCCAGATGTCTAAGTATATGGTAAACGGAGTTAATGGATGTTGGGGAAGAGAAACACATGTGCAGTGTTGGCGTCCTTTCAGCAAAGCCAGGCAAGGTTGCTGATGAAGGACCCCTGCTGCTGGAAATGGAGTTGAAGATGTATTCTTGGACCCAAGGAGGAAACACAGAGGACGCATTATCATATGGAATGATTACTTGGCTAATGAGCCTTGAGGGGCAGGAAAATTGACTACAAAACAAATTAAACCAGCACCTGACATTCTAATGTTCTTTATAAACAAGTGATAATGTCAGTGTGTGTGTGTGTGTGTGTGTGTGTGTGTGTTCCTTTATACGAGCCCACTTATTTTAACCAACTCCCTACAAATGTTGAGGATTAGATTGACCAACTGCTCCTTCCCCCCGATTCATGAGCATGATACCATGTCTGAGGATGTGATTCAGCTTTTAGATATATCCTTTCTCTGTCGCTGTACTTGGCAGATGATGAAAGATGAAATTTCTCTGAAAAGCTCATCCCTTTGAATTGTGTTCCCGAGGAAGGAGGCCAGATGCCACATGACCAAAGCTTTAGAAAACTCCAGGATTTTTGGTGATGGGCATGCAAAGCCTGGCTATCTTCCATCTGCAACAAGGGCAGAGCCAGCGGGCCATAGACGGAAATACAGAGAAAGAAAAGGAAGTTAGGGGATAAATTCCTCACAGATGCGATTATTTAATCCCCAAATGGAATGGCTTAGAGTGAGTGAATTCATTGTATATGGAGTCTTGTAAGGGTGGGGAAATACTTAGCTATGACAACAATTGCCACGGCAGTGTTTCATATATTCGATATTGGCTGTGTTTAGACTTTTTTTTTTTTTAAAGATTTTACTTATTTATTTGAGAGAGAGAGAGAGTGGTGGGGGAAAGAGAATCTGAAGCAGATCTGCACCGAGCACAGAAGCCCAGTGTGGGTCTCAATCCTGTAACCAGAGATCATGACATGAGCTGAAACCAAGAGTCCCCACGCTTAACAGACTGAGCCACCCAGGCGCTTCCAGACTTTGTTTTAAGGGTTTTGTATCCATTATCTTACTTTTTTTTCCATTATTTTATTTAAGGTTTCCATTATTTTATTTAAGGCAGTTGCACTTGGCTAAGTTGGGAGTTCTGATCTCTGGCTCAGTTACTCACGCCTTTAAACATTATTTCTTAGCACATTAATAGAAGCAGACAGGTGTTAATTTTATTCTCCCAAATCCAGTGGGATGTGTAGCCTGAGTTCTCTGTACCTTTTGAAGTTCACTGATTTTTGGAAACAGCAATACAACTGTGAAGTCTAACTTAGAGTTTTCTTCTAGATCTCGAATTTCTTTCTAATGATCAGTGCTTCTGATTTAGCTCTAGTCTCTAATGCTTATTTCTCTTTAAGAATGGCTCATCTTCGCCAGATACCAGTAACCTAGGAAATTGCGATTTCTTCTCTTCTGCCACTGAAATTTCATTATTTAATGCTCCCGGTAATAATACTGGACACACATTTCTGGATTAAAGTGTGTGCCTTCGCAAATGATGCACCTTGGAAAGGTTATTATTAATAAAGGTAGTATTAAAACACCACAAATAACTCTGTAACCTTGCTTGGGCTTAATAAATTCCCTGCAGAAAATTATTTGCAGTAAACTCTTAAAATTCAGCTCACTTTTAATATACTGTGGCCTTTAGTGACCCATATCATTCGTTACATACCAGTGACCTTTCCAAAGTTGAGAAGGGTAGTTGCAACAGCTTTTGGGTATTAGTACTATAAGAGGTAGATATGCTTTTCATTCTTTGCTACTGGTAATTAATTCATGTACTTAAAAGGCATTGCATTATTTCTCGTATGGCACATTCTGTGATGGTTTCATAAGGGCATGGGATATAAATGGTTATCTTGGCTAAAGTGGGTTTCCATCATTTTTAGACACTGCATTTCTACAGCAATACTTAGGGACTAGGCTTGGAAGGAACCATGCCAGGCTGTAGGGCACTTGATCATGATCACCTTACATCATCTTCTGTGGATTTTTTTTAAGAGAAAATTTTTATTATGCAAAATATAGAGCATATACGAAAGTAGAGAGACTGACATAAAGAACCACCATATAGCCGTCTCTCAGATTCAGTAATTATCAAGGTATAGCTAATGTTATTTCCTCTATGCCCTTGATCCCTTTCCCTCCTCAGGCTCATGTTACTCTGAAGCAAATACCAGACATCCTATCGTTGTTTCTATAAATATTTCAGTTTGCATTTCTAAAGGACAAAAAGGCTTTTGCTTCTCTCTTTTTAATTTTGATTTAAGTAATTTAATTTTTATTGTAGTAAGAACACTTGGGATCGATCCTTTCAACAAATTTTTAAGTGCAAAATATAATGTTATTAACTATAGGTACAGTGTGGTACGGCAGGTCTCTAGAACTTGTAGTCTTGCCTAACTAAAACTTTATACCCATTGAATAGCTACAAACCGTTTTACCCTCTCCCACCATGGAAAGCCACCATTCTTAACTATTTCTGTTAGTTTGACTATTTTAGATCCTTAATGTAAGTGGAATGATACAGTACTTATCCTTCTCTGCCTGGCTTATTTCTTGTAGCATAATGTCCTCTAGGTTCATCCATGTTGGTGCATGTGGCAGTAGTTCCTTCTTTTTAAGACTGGATAATATTCCACTGTATGCATGTAGCACATTGTCTTTATCCATTCGTTCATCAGTGGATATTTGGGTGATTTCTGTATCTGGGGTATTGTGAATAGTGCTGCGGTGGGAGTGAAGATACCTCCTTGAGATCCTAATTGCACTTCTCTTGGATAAAATACCCAGAAATGGGATTTCTAGATCATATGGTAGTTCTATTTTTTAATTTTTTGAGGAACTGCCATACTGTTTTCCATAGCAGCCACACCATTTTGCATTCCCACTAACAGTTTACAAGGGTTCCAGGTTCTTCATATCTTTGCCAACCTTATCTTTTTTTTTTAAGACTTTATTTATTTATTTGACAGAGAGAGATCACAAGTAGGCAGAGAGGCAGGCAGAGAGAGACGGGGAAGCAGGCTCCCCGCTGAGCAGAGAGCCCGATGCGGGGCTCGATCCCAGGACCCTGAGATCATGACCTGAGCCGAAGGCAGAGGCTTTATTTAACTCACTGAGCCACCCAAGGGTCCCATCTTTTTTTTTTTTTCTTTTTTTTTAATAATAGTTATACCTCATACCTGTTACAAGTCTTTTTTTCTAACATAACCATAATACCTACTAAAAATTAGCAGTGATTCCTTAAAATCATCAATTATTAAATCATTAAGTATCAATTTTCTGATAACTATTATTTTTCAATAATATATTCAGAGCAGGATCTAGATAGGTTCCATCCATTGTGCTTGGCCGATTTGTCTTAAAAAGGCTCTTTTAGTCTGTTTTAAGGATCTTTTAATTGATTGGCATGTAACATTTGTTTGTATTTACAGTTTTCATTGTGGTTGTTGTTGACATTGTTGAAGAAAACAGATTGTTTTTCATGCAACATTTCCCACATTCTTTTGTTTGCTGATTGCACTCCTATGGTGTAGTTTCACAGTGGCTTGTATGTTTTGAACTCTATGCCCAGCCTTGGTATAACTATATCTCCTTCTGTCAGGTTCCCTATCTTTCCCACGTGGCTGACCTATTCCAGCTTTGAAAGTTAATGCAATATGTTCTAGGTCGAAGGAGGACTCAGATGAGATCTCTCTGTTGTGAAAACTGTGTGACATCTTGACCATCCTTCATATTTGGATTTATGTAGTGCAAACTGGAGAAAAGAATCATGATTTTGTTGTTTGTTTAGAACCAGTCAGTATAATGAAAATTCTTATTCAAATCTCTAGTTCCCCTCTGCCTTTGAAGTTTAGTATGTTTCTGAGCTTGAAACTCACAGATTTGCCTGTATCTTCACATTAGATTCATCAGTTGGACAGAATGCTGCTGTTGTCCACTGGCTACTATTTTAAATTTTTGATTTTTCATAAATATTTGCACACAGAGCCTATAGAATCATGGGTCATGGAAGTCTGTTTTTTGGCAAGGGACTGTGAGGATGGCATGTTAACTGTATTTCAAAAATAAAATTATAATCTTAAATTTGAAAAAAAGAAAAAATAAAGTACTGCATCATTATGAAAGAAATTTTAAAAAAAAGCTTAAGTGTTGGAGTCTGGTAAGCAAAGGATTTGAAGCTTGAATAAATCAGCAAATAGCAGACATGATTTTTTTTTTTCCTTTTCTCTCTCTCCTCCTCCCCTCACCCCTCTTCTTCTTCCTCTTCCCCTTCCTCTCCTATCTCCTTTCTGTCTCCCCCTATATTCTCCCTCTATTTCTTTCCCTTGACTCCTTTTCTCTCTCCCTCCTTAACCCATTTGTATTTGAGTAAAGATCACTGTTGAGATCCCCTTGGGACATCTCAAGAAAAGGAAAATAAAAATCTTGTGACTTGTCTCTGCAGGGAATTGCCAGGCCAGTCCTCCTTTCCTTCTTTTCTTTTCCAACCCCTGTAGCTGTTACTAGGAGAAGTGACTGGCATGATTGTTGATCAAATCAGTGAAAATGATCGTTTATCACCAATGTGGGCAAGTCTTGGTGTGATAAGCATTAGGAATACGTAAAAGAGATGGTCTGTGAGAGGTACAGCATGAAATCACATCTCCAGCTATCCTGTTGGTCATCAGTGATAAATATTTGAGACAGCGGCTAGACTGAACATCTCATGAAGAATTAAGATATCTTTTAGACACCAAAAATGAGCTGCATGCAGAAAGAACAAAGGCCAAGTACAGATTAGTCACCAAAGTACTGATGTGGCATTTGATTCGACTGCTGTTTTATGGTACCATTCCTCTAGAGTGAAAAGTAAGTTTGTGTTTGTAAATGCCCTGATGACAAGAATCTCTTTTTCCCTGAAGAAGGAGATCCATGTATAACTGAATTTTCCCAGAGAACACAAGAACAGGGGAAAAGCAATAAATCAAGTGAGTTTTTATGATACTTATAAGCAAAAACATACTTCAGTTGTGATGGATTGTGATGGAGAGTAAATGAGATTGCATGGAGGCTATGTACTGATGTTGGTACTTACAGTGCTTAAATGTATCGCCTGCCTCCTCTAAATGCAGCTCATTCGTTGGCTTTGTGTGTTGCAGGAAATATCAGAATAATGAGCTGTTTTCCCCCCCATCTTCATATTTTAATATCATGCAACTGTTTATTAATAAGCTCCAACCCCCAAAGGATTTTTCTAATCCTATTCTAATATCAGACTAAATTTAATAAGATCCATTCTTCTCCCTACTGCATATGCCTCATTCATTCATTTATTCGACTAATATTTATCGAGGGTCTCCTATGATGACAAGCACAGGGTTGGGCTTGGGGAAAAAAATGTTGAAACAAGACAGGCTTGGACTGTGCCTGCAAATGGGGACAGAACAAAACGGAAAAAGAAGAGCAAAGACGTTGAGCTAAGAATGTGACCAGGCATTTAAGGGCGTATATAGTTTCTCTATTTTAATGACTTAGAGATTTGGGGAAAGACCAGAATTTAGAATATTTGGGGGGAAAAAAATGGAAGGATTGTCTCGTAGGACTATGAAGGGGAAATGTCTTGCCATTTTCTCATTTTTCCAGGCCCTCTTGGCCTTGTTGAAATTTTACGATGGTTTGCTGTGTTCCTTTGAGACAAACGTAACTTTATTCAGGTTACCAGAAGTAGGCAACTGCTCAGTTGAATTCCTGATGCAGGACAAGATGTCTTGCTGATGGTGAGGTCAAAGAGGAGGGGAAATCTTCAGAGGGAATGAAAGCCTGCAGCCTTCACTTCAGACAAAGGCCTGACCCAGGCTTTTCACACTTGAAAGGATGCCAGATTTCAAAGGGGGCAGTGCCAAAGGAGCTAAAGGCAGACATATGGGAAGCCTTGTGAAAAGAGGGATTTTGTTTGAAGTGAGTTTGAGGACTTGCTGAGTTTGAGGGTCGAACGGAAAAATGCGACTACATTCTTTTTAATCACAGAAATTCTTGGTATAATAATTTTCTATCACGAATATGAGTGTTGATTGGTTTTCATTGTCCCTCCCTCTTCCTAGACCTGGAGGTGCCAGAGATCGGCTTTTGCCAGCTTCTTGCATCGGCTTACAACGATCTCTTAGATGGGGCTGTTGTTTATGTTGGTTTAAACCTCTAAAGAGCCATCGTCATGAAAAGTTATGATATCCTTAATGATACCAAGGCAGCATTGTTCAGAAAATACCGAGATCAGTCTTGTACGTGTATCTGTTCTTTGGTCTGTCCGTCCATCCATCCATCCTTTCATCACTAATGTTTATATTAAGGGCAGAGGGCTGTTCCCCTTGATCACTTACCTTGGTATTCCTACCAGTTAAAGTGAAACAACTCTTTCAGACTCTGTACCTGGGGAACCAAGGACAACAATGACTGTAAAAGAACGTCACATCTCCGAAAAAGCAAACAGCACATGTTCTACTAATCATTGTGCTGCTTTCTCCTTTCATAAAAGTGATAATTTGCACATAAGGAGTTAGGATTTGGCAGAAAGGGTGGGGGGGAAGCATAGAATGAGGGTTTGAATTTTCCCTAGGAGTTAAGATGTCTTTTGGAAATCAAAGTAGGATCCAAAACAAAAGATGAGTAAATCCTGATTTCTGAGAGAGAATCTTCACTAAACAGTGGTAGTTAAAAACAGGAATTAAACTAGAGGCACTGAAAAGCAATACATCTCTTGATTCTCTTTAATGTTCTATTTACTCTGTCCTTTTAAAAAATTTGTATTTTTAAGGGATGGTGAAGGCTTTAAAAGAGAAATATTCCAAGTTCATGTTTGCTGTGGGGAGGAGAGTTTGTGTTTAAATTGCTTCTCTGGGTAAATAGATATAGTTTTGACATGGGAGGTTATTCAAACTGAGCATCTCTCAGTTTTATGTATTATGTTTCTTCTTTCTTCTCTCTACGTTGTTTTACTTTTAGAAGCTGAAACGGGGCCTTGGCCATCTGTTTATCTATTTCAGCCAAATTCACCATTCAGATAATGTACATTTCACAACTTAAACCCACTTAGAGATCACTTTTCACCACTTAAAGAGCATTTAGCCATGATTCCAGGAATAGAAATTGTATCCTGAGACCCATAATGACTTGATGGGAGAATAAAGGATCATTTGTTATGCAGCAAGTATAAAATTATAACAACTTTCCTCTATGTTTACAGATGAAGGACATTCTGGCTCTGGAAGGGGGGCAAGAGTCTCCACTCTATTTGTTGATTTTCCCACTCTATTTGTTGTCTTGGAGACAGATAAAGGACATAGCATTTAAAGAAACAGATAATTGTCACGATTTGGACCTAAAATTAGAATTAGGGTTTTTTACATAAAACAAGAATGGAAGACATTTTACTCATTAATTGGGAGGAATAAGCTTGTAGCTTCTGTGTTCTGTATTTTGGCTCTCAAATTCTTAGCCACAGTATGGCTAAGAGGATGTGTTATTTCTTCATCTGTAAGATGGTGACAGTAACAGCAGGCCCCTCATGGTATTGATATGGGAGTTAAATGAGTTAATAGATGTAAAACACTTAGAACAATGTCTGGTACATACTGAATGCTCTCTAAGTCTTAGTGGTTATTCTAGGCTATTAATATACCATTGAGTTAAGCTCACTGTAATAACCTTGTGAGACCAGCTCTCCTTATAATGATTTAGCTTGACCTTTTGCAAACTATGTCTTCAAAATCAACTTCTAAATTAGTAGTTCAGTAGACTTTGATGTTTGTTTCATGCCTTGCCTGTGGTGTTGTAAACAGAAGTCCTCTACATGAGTTTGTCTGAAGCAATACAGAATCAGCATCAATGTTGCTGATCATTTGCCTAAAAGTACCTTAAATCCACCCATATTATCTTAAGACAAGAAAGTATCTTGGAAAGATTCAGAACTGTTTTCTAGAACCTGAGGGCACAGAGTTTAATCATAGAACCCAACGGGGAAACAGTCGGTTACTCGTGAAGAACTAAAAAGAGAGAGAAGAGTTTTAGGAGTTAGGTGGGTCACACTGTCTTTTCAGGGCTACCTGGAATCTACATTCTTGTCTTCTCTCAGCAGATTTTCCCCCTGCATATGGCACATGGACAAGCATGGCTGCCCTGCATCTCATCCTACTCCACCCACAGACTGATAAAAATCAATGTATTCATTTAAAATTACTGAAGATAGAAACTAGTTGGCCTGGCCCTTGCTAGAAGTCACCCCTAGTCCAACCCATTGGACTAGAGAACTGGGGTCTTGATGCCTAACCTACCTGGGCAAGGAGTGGGGGAGATGGAAGGTTAGATTCTACAAGAAAGGCTTTTAGAAGGACAGGTTCCCACTACACTACTACAAATTCATTGACAAGTTAAGAAACTGATATGCCAAATTTCCAAATGTATTTGCCTAAATAATTAGACTATATTGAAATTGTTCTTCATAATGTCAGAGGAGAAGAGGAGAGAACTAAAGTTGATGGATCTAAGTGACAAGGGTCAGATTTTAAGTCCCAAGGAAGGAATTTCTAAAAACATAAAATTTATATATGTAAATTATATATAAATATAAAATATCTATTCAAGTTATGGATGAGTCTCCCTCTCTATATATGGAGAGATACACTATATATCTTATCTATATATCTATATCTAAAGAGATGTCTCTCTATATCAGCTGTCTATCTATTGAAAGAGATTTGATTGTGGGAGCTGGCAAGCCTGAAATTTATAGGGCAGACTGTCAGGCTGAAAATTCAGATAGGAGTTGATGGTGTAGTCTTGAGGCTAAAATCTGTAGGCCTTCCGCCTGGAAACTGACAGAATTTCTACGTTATAGTCTTGATGTAGAATTCTTTCTCCCAGGAAACTTGTCTTTGCTCTTAAGGCCTTCAACTGATTTGATGAGGCCCACCACACCATGGCAGGTCATCTCCTTTACTTATACATAATCAGTCAGCTGATTATAGATGTTAATCACATCTGCAAAATACCTTCACAGCAACCATTTTAGACTGGGCATCATAGCCCAGCCAAGTTGACAAAATTAACCATCATACCATTCTATACAATCTGGATGAGTCTGATCTCTTTGGAGTGGCAAAAGGGCAAGAAAGCAGTCAGGTCAGATGTTTCCATGTTTACCACCTGAAATGCCAACTCACTAGGAAAGTAAGTTTCAACTAAGTCTCCCAGGCCAAGGTTACCCTCCTTATAGTGTGGGCAACAAGAAGATGGATAATTCAGTGTGGATTTATTAACATTTAATTTAGGGTTTCTAGTCTGGAACATGTTTCTGGAAGAGAAATGGCAGACATATTATTTGTCCGGTATTACATCATTCATCTCTCTCTCTCTCTCTCTCTCTGACATCCTACATCCTTTTATTTTTCAACCAATATCTTCCTCCCTGATCACATGTCTTCTAACAACTACCACTCAAGAGTCCTCCCTAATTCCTCCCCACACTGGGGCTCTTAAGACTACCTTTACTCCACTGTTGATATCATCATTTATTTTATTTTCAAGGGTGGTATTCATTACAGTGCCATCAGAATGAGGAGAGGGGGCCTGTCTCCAGGGCAACCAGAAGCACAGCATGTACATTCCCTCCTTAGTGGATGTCTCCTTCCCTCTTGGTTGGATTCCAGCTGTGTCTTTGATTCGTTCCATGTATGTGGTCACTGGAATGTAGACACTTGACAGCCTCCTTATCCTTATCCTTAACTTGTCTGTCTTTATATAGCCCACTGGCCAAGACCTGCAGTCTAAAATCCACCAGTTTATTACCTTTAATTTCTGCAGATGCAACACAGAGTATTTCCAAGTGTATTTAACGACCTTTACAAACATTCTAACTTCTAATCCTCTAACATTTTATTTATTTATTACGTATTCTGATGCATGTCCCTCTTCCGGTATGATACATTTTTCTTCTGATCAATACTACCCATTAATACTGAGCTCTTCATCATTGAAGGTATCCAGCTACATGGTCCTCTCTCTACCTAGGATTTTTTAAAGGCTATTACATTATAAAAGAGGTTGGGATAGGTGACCTATAAATTCTTTAAAAATCTTAAGCTATAGGTTTACTTCGTATCTGTAATTTTCCCCCACACATATAATTTTAGGTATGGTACATCGCTAAGACATCTGAAACATTCCAAATGCAAGCATCAATGCAGAATGTCTACATGGAGTTTTCCACATCCCTCTCTGTACCTCCATAAAACCACTCAGAATTTATGAATAATTTTATTAAATTTATCTTTGGTGGTATACTTGAGGAAGTGGGAGTATAAGAGGACAATCTATTTAAGAAAATCCATTCTTATATTTTCTACTTGGTCAGAATACATAACAATTTTTAGTAGGATCTATGTGTGTATGTTTCTTGGTAGTATACTCCTAGTTTTTGCCCTTGATCAGTCATTTCCAAACTTGACATTGTATTTGAATTAGACACACACACAGACACACGCGCGCGCACACAAACACACACACACACACACACACACACACACCCCATCTCTCTGAGACCAGGACATGGAGAATATGAGTCAGCTGGTCTGGAGTAAAGCCCAGTATCTGTAATTTTTTTTTTTTAATATTTTATTTATTTACTTCACAGAAAGAGAGAGATCTCAAGTAGGCGGAGAGACAGGCAGAGAGAGAGGGGGAAGCAGGCTCCCTGCTGAGCAGAGAGCCTGATGCGGGGCTCGATCCCAGGACCCTGAGATCATGACCTGAGCTGAAGGCAGAGGCTTTAACCCACTGAGCCACCCAGGCGCCCCCCCAGTATCTGTAATTTTAAAAAAATAAATAAAACCCCAGCCCATCGTATGGATTCCTAGGGAGGTTTGGGAACTACCTCCCATGCTCTGTTCTCCTGGTTCTGGGGGAGATGGTTTGAGTGCTGTGAAACAAACTTCTTACTGTGGGCAGTCTCTTCCCCATGCTGGCTTCCATTGTGATCATAGATTGTTTGAAAGCCTCTAATATGCTCGTCCTCTTTTCACCCTTTCTCCTGTCTGCTTCATCCTTAATTAATCATATCATGTGTCCTCAGCCTGCTCAGAAATCATCAGGGGTCTATCAGGAGCTCCAGGAGCAAATTCTCATCTTTGATATGGGCTTTCAAGAACCTCCAAGCCTTCATTTCTCTTCGTTGGGAAGATGATACAGTGTCTTTAAGACCTGGCTTGAATGCTGGCTCCTCCTCTGTAGACATACTAAATTTTACGCAGTGTCATTTCACGTAATCCTTACGACAACCCTGTGAAATGGATGTCCTGGTTTTCCAGATGAGAAAACTCAGGCTCAGTTGGGTGAAGTAATTCCCTTAATTGCTTAGGTAAAGATTACTTGGGTCTGGATTTTAGGTCGGGTCTCTCTCCAAAATGTAGGATTTCTCCAGTATGATGTACTCTCTCCTGATGTCAGCAGAAGGGTTCCTAATCCTGATAATTTGGAAAGTGTCCTAGGAATGAGATATATTTCCCATTTCTTCATTTTAATATTAAGAAGTGTATTGAGACATGGTAGTCGTGAGGGTAAGTGGAAAGCACTAATTAAAAAACATTCCAATTTCTAAGGCTGAAGAACATCAGCTATTATTGCAAATGTAGACATTGGGAGGGAAAAAGATTTATCCAAATACAATGATGCTAAATTAGATGCTCTTGGGAAATAGGAACGCATACAAGATGGCTATTCAGTGTTTTTTAGTATTGTCAGCACACGATTAAGGGATGGATGCCTTTTTAATATGCTATTCTAAAAATGTAAATAGAACATGTGATTTTAGACAGTAGAAACTCATTATGTCAGATTTTAGATTCTCTGGATAACCAACTGCACAGGGCAGGTAAGTTTCCAGAAATAGACGAGGGTTTGGCCAGAAATGGCTGCGGGTCCACTGTGCCAAGCATTGGCCTTTGCCAGGTGCCTGCCGTGATGTCAAGGATACAAGCTGAAGCTAGCCATATGGTTCTTGGAGTCTCTCAGCTCATTGCACACTCCACTCAGAGTTGGAGACACGGGCTTTTCTTTATCTGCAGGAGACTTCACAGGCTGAGCTTGACCCTTGAGTCGCCATCACGCTGCATGATGAAATGCAGCATCAGTGGTGGTACTCCTGGTGGACAGTGAGGAGGAGGTGGGGGGAGGGTGGCGTCTACGCTATCAACATGGCGCAGTTTAAATGTCAGGCTCTGCAATTTACAAGTGATCTGAGATTCATGGGAAAGGCAATGGAAAAGTCATCCTCTACACCCCTCTCCTTCGTGTTATAAAATTGAGTATGTCATAAATTCCGTGCATTGCTAAGTTCATGGTGCTTCTGTAGGAAGACATTAAAAATAGAACTCCCTACATCTTTGATTCTTGCCTAGAGAGCATCCAGGCCAAAAGAGTACATACAGACATTAAGCTCCTTTTATCTCACTTTTTCATTTTGGGGCCTCTGTTCTTGAAAGCCAGACACTTTTTCAGAGACAACCTGCGTCTGATGTAGCTTCAGGAGAGTGAATAGGGGTGGATAAACAGGAAAGACAAGTGAATGCCTGGGTAGGAATTTTAAAGTTTTGTTGAAAACAAAATAGAAATAAATCACTAATACCACTATAGTAGTTCCTGCTTAGCTATGGTTTCAACTTTGTTGTTTTCAGTTAAACCTGCCCCCCCCCACCCCCACATAACCATGGTCTGGAAGTAGATAGTCCTCCTCCTGATCTAGGTCAGAGGTCAGTAGTAGCCTAATGGCTAGGTCACGACACCTGTGTGTCATCTCACCTCATTTCATGTAGGCATTTATCATCTCACATCATCATCATCAGAAGGGCGAGGGACTCCTAGGGGGTGCAGTCAGTTAAGCCTTTTGACTCTTGGTTTCTGCTTGGGTTTTCATCTCAGGATTGTGAGATCTAGACCTGTACTGGACTCCCATGAAGCCTGCTTGAGATTCTCTCTCCCTCTCCGTCTGCCTCTCCTGCTTGTGCTCTTTCTCTCACATGAATAGATAAAGCTTAAAAAAATGAAGAAGGATGAATACAGGATAGTAAGATGCAGGCACACCTCACTTTACTGTGCTTCACTTTATTGCATTTTGCAGATAATTGCTTTTTTTTTTTTCTTTCAAATTGAAGGTTGTGGAGACCCTTTGTTGAGCAAGTCAGTTGGTACCATTTCTCCAACAGCATTTTCTCACTTTGCTTCTCTGTGTCACATTTTAGTAATTTTTGCAATATTTCAAACTTTTTCACTATTACCGTGTTCGTTATGGTGCTAGGTGATCAGTGATTATGACTTGCTGAAAGCTCAGACAATAATGGCTAGCACTTTTTCCGCAATGGAGTATTTTTTAAATTAAGGTATGTGCATTATTTTTTTTACACATAATGCTGTCTCACACTTAATAGATTACAAAATAGTGTAAATATAACTTCTATGTGTTTGAGAAACCAAAAAATTCATTTGTCTTTTTTATTTTTTTAAAAGATTTTATTTATTTATTTGACAGAGAGAGAGAGATTATAAGTAGGCAGAGAGGCAGGCAGAGAGAGAGTGGGGGAAGCAGGCTCCCTGCTCAGCAGAGAACCTGATGCAGGTCTCCATCCCAGGGCCCTGAGATCATGACCTGAGCTGAAGGCAGAGGCTTTAACCCAAATGAGCCACCCAGGCGCCCCTTGTCTTACTTTATTGTGATGTTTGCTTTATTGTGGTGGTCTGGAACTGAACCTGTGATATCTCTGAGATATGACTGTATGAGTAGGTTGTTAGAATTGTTCTATTTTATTATTATTGTTATTAATCTCTTACTGTGCCTAATTTATAAATTAAGCTTTATCATATGTATGCATGTATAGGAAAAACAGTATAGATAATATTCTGTATTATCTGTGGTTTTAGGTATCTGCTGGTTTTATTTTAACATATCCCTTGTGGATAAGGGGGTACTACTGTAGTATTACTTGTGTGGTGGGGATAGTACATAGCTTAATACTAAGTGCAGTGTCTGAGCTAGTCTGAGGAAGTATGTTGGGAGAAACATATTTTCTGTTTTCATCAGAGAGAAGTTTTGTTTTTCCCTGAAGCTACAGCCTCACCCTCCCTAGAGAAATCTCTCTCCACAGAAGGGATTGTCTACAAAGGGTGGGCTGCTCAGGGCTAAATCCATTAAAACCAATTGAAGGAAGAGATTTTATTTGCTTAGGAAGGAAAAAAATAAAAAAATAAAAAGCTCATTACCTAGAGCAAAACAACTGCTTCAGGATTAAGAAATTGACAGTTAATGTTTAATTATACTAGCCCACTGAAAATGTAAATACTTAGCTTTCAAGACACTTAACAGAAGCATATGTGCATTTATTATTCTATCAGGGAAAATTCATGATTGTCAATGCCAATAACTTGAATAGTATCTAACCTTTTGGTGAATAGGTCTATTGTATTCATGTTACAGGGAAAACACAGTCTATCAATAATGCCAAGATTTCTTCAATTTTCTTGTTATCCCATAGTTTGGTTTAATTACTTAGACTCTTGCTGATTTCAGGCTATTCACTACTTTTTTCACCATTAATAGTTTCATTAAGGAAACACATTCCATATGGACATGAGGCTGTTGTTCTTAAAGATTGGCTTTTCCTTCAAGTCTGAGCATTACAAAGCTTGCTCTGTGTCTAGAACAACCCCAAAGGCAGTTTAGGAAGTGATGGTTTCAGTAGCCTAAGGCTATTGTTTCCAAGAGGGCGGGATCCTATTGTGTTGAGCTTTCCTTAATCTCTTAGAACAATGCCTGGCACAAAGTAGGCACTAAAGAAACTGTCTACAAAGGAACAAAGAAGGAAAGGAGGCAGGAAAGAGGAAGGGAGGGAAGGAAGAAGAGAATTATCTGACCAATTTGAAGAAACTGGAGGCCTGCCACTTTCTTGACGTGCCAGTGGATTCCTTCTCTTGAAAGAAAGAGATGGCTTTGGCATTCTTGGTTCAAAAGACTTTCAGAATCTTCTCTCTGTTGAATTTCAAGGTCACATAAATCCTCCTGAAACGTGGTTATTTTAGGAATTTACAAAAAATTTCAGTGCAATAAGGGGATGGCTGTAACCTGATGTTAAGTAATTAAATATAAGAAAATCTACTTCACAATTCAAATTCAGTAGAAGGGATTTTTAAAAATCTTCTTGATGGTTAATAGAAAATCTTACTTTTTGTTAAGAACTGTTATTCAAGCTGTCATAATATAAGAACTTTGCATAATTAAACTTATCAGTAACAGATCTATGGTAGGAAGAGGTGCTATCATTACTGGGGGTCTTGAGTAAACATTCTACTGGTTCCTTCACTGTATGTACGTGAATCCGTCAGGAAAACCAGGTCAAGGAAGCCATGCATGGGAGGTAAAAGTTAGAGTTGTTATATCAGCACTTGGCATTGAGGACTTTTTAAAAAACTCCATTAAATGCATGTTCTTTCACATATTTGAGAGCACCTGCTCTTTGTAAACCATATCTGGTTCATCAAACCTGGGTATTTATAAGGATAAGCATTGCCCAAATTTCATGGTTTCTAGGACATACTCAGATACCACATTATAATAAAGTCCGATCAGAAGTTACCCTCAGGTTTTAGATTAACTCTCTTCAGATAAATCAACAAGAACAATACACATCAACACAAAGAAGCAGCTGGGTCTGGGGAGGCAAATTCATGGAAATTTTTGGCCGTAAATTTCGAACAACATAATTTCAACATTTTGTGAGCCATTGTAACAGTAAAGCGTGAGAGCTCGATTCTTGTCTCACGGAGTCGAAGAATGAATCTCGGGGACAAAGGACAGTGAGTAAAGCGATGGAGTTTTCATTAAGCAAGGATACAGAAAAAGCTCTCAGGAGTGAGAGGAGTCCCGACAGGGTTGCCAACATGGGCCTCTGCTGACGGTCTTTTATTCAAAACTGACCAGGGAGCTTGTGGCCTTAACATTCTCCTGATGTCTTGGTTTGAATAAAGACTGGTGATATCTTTTTTTTTTTTTTAAAGATTTTTATTTATTTATTTATTCATTAGAGAGAGAGAGACTGAGAATGAGAGGAGAGAAGGTCAGAGGGAGAAGCAGACTTCCCGCAGAGCCGGGAGCCCGATATGGGACTCGATCCCGGGACCCTGGGATCATGACCTGAGCCGAAGGCAGTCGCTCAACCAACTGAGCCACCCAGGCGCCCCTGGTGATAATATCTTTAATGGCTTACTTTTTTTTAGGATCTGTTTATTCTTTGTCAGTCACAGGTGACTGTCATAAAAAAAAGACACGCCCCCCCCCCCCCCCCCGGCCCCCCGCAACCTCAGACAGCTAGGGCAGAGGGGTCTGATGTGTTCCCTTATCTCTGGTTTCCTTACATCTCCACAGTTTTGGGGTTTCTGTGAGCCTGATCCCATAGCCCCCTACCTGTCTCTCCCTACCTGGCCCTGCCTGTCCTTTACTCAACAGATCAGTTCATTTTTGCAACTTAGGCCTCCTTAGAAGTTTGCTTCTAGATAATAACATCACATGGATGTGTATGTATATATAATGTATGTATATATTTAAAACGATAATTGTGTTTTATGTAACATAATTATATATATATACATATATATATGTAACAGTGATATAATTTATAACTAAATATGATGAGGGAACAGAAGGCAAGCTGAGGATAAAGCACAAGCTGACATCCTGCAACCCTCCCCCCACCATGGGATACATGTAACATTCTGCAGACGTTCCTGGCTGCCCTCAAGGAAAAACAAATAGTTAACTTGTAGAGATCACAATCCTGCAAGACCCGAGTCTCCCTCAGTTTACAAATGTCCTAATGATTTACAAGGAGGAGGCTTTCTTATCAATAGCCTAACTTCCAAAGACCCTTAACCCAGTTCTTGAAGCCCTAACGTCATCTTCCCCTCCATAAAATTGAGGGAGGCTGAGGCAGAGGGAAATGTAAATAAAGTTACATTTCTTCTAAACCTAAAGCTCATTGGTAAGGACGTGGGATAGCAGGAGTGTGACATTCCTCCAGGAAGCTCTCAGCTATCTTACTGTTAATGCCTTCCTAAAAGGAAAACCACCTTAACCTGACAAATAGCAAAGCCTCTGGTATCCTATGTGTCTTCTTTCAAACCCTCCCTTTTCCTTGCCTCTCCCAACTCCATAGGATATAATCAGCAACCCCTCACAACCCAGTGCAGTAGCTCTTTCTTCCCACGGGTCCTTTCACTGGGCTTTCATGAACCACCATTTTGCACCAAAGATGTCTCAAGAATTCTTTCTTGGTTATTGGCTCCGGACCTCACCCCACTGAACCTCACTTATAGTCTAAAACTTAATCAAATATATAAAAAATGGAAATGTATATTATATATTATAAAGATTTTATTACAAGGGAGCAAGTTATATATAATTAATTGCATATATATTTTTTGTATTTGCACTAATTTATTTATAAATGTTCATCTTGCAGTGGGCATAGAAGTCAACATTTTTCTTTTAATGCTCAGAATTAAGCACAACATCAAATTAAATTATTTGTCAGGTTTTCATCTTGCTCCTTTGATTTTGATTACTTAATATTTTCTGTATCTTAGTCACCAAATTAGACGAGATCTCCAGTTTTTGCCTGTGCTAAAGGAAAATGTAAGTAACCTTGCCATGTAAGGGGCAAGAAGGAATTTTTATGAAAAACAGTTTATTTAAATAGAAAGGAATTAATGCTTCTTTTGAGGAATCAGCCAAACAGCCATTTGAACTAAAAAAATTAATATACTTAGAAATTTATGACATTCTCATGTGAAAGTCTAGTACATTTATGGATGTTTCTTAGTAATATTTTGTGTTGGGTTATAGTGAGTCCGAATCTCTCCTTAGATTATTTCTTTACCAGTTTTCTTAATTCTCAGCATTAGTATCCGACTCTCATATCTGAAGGAGGATTAGGTTGTTAAGTGAGCCCTCATCCCTCCATATCACCTATTGCACTAGATTCCAGGACTAAGATAAACCACTCAAAACCTGCATATTTAAGGGAAATTGATGCTAAGGAGCTGATGGAATTCACCCTAATATCTAGAAATTATAGGAACTAAACATTAATTTCTGAACTGAAAAACCTAGGAAATTAGTTATGGCTATTATTATTATTATTGTTTTCTTTTAAAGTGTGTGCTTATAGAAAAAGGAAAAATACTGATTCCCACTACTTAGTACAAAATGTGTTTATCATGTTCAGCTGACTGAGGCAGTTCCTACATGTTTGCTTTAAAATAATGCACTTCAGTTTTAGAAAAAAAATGATTAAAAATATAGAGTCCAAAAATGTGCTAAAAGTTATTATAGTTGAAAAGGTGTATTTGGAAAACACAGCTTCCTAGATTGCAATTTTACTATATGCTTACTTGTACATGTTTCAGTCTTTTGTGTTACTGGTTCTTCCCCACTAATTATTTTTAAATGGTGGGATTAATTGAAATAGAATCATAAAAGATATTTGTATTCGTTAGGGCTCTTTCAGTTGCAAGTGATAGAACCCAATTCCACTGTGTTCAATAAAATGTAAATTGGTGGTAGGTCTTATGTTATACAAGCTGGGTTTCAGGTACACCTGAATCCAGAAGCTTGATCAGTATAGCCAGGGCTGGTGCATACTCTATCTCTGTGTATATATGTCTCTCTCCCCAAACCCTCTCTTCATTTCTTGCACAGCTGTACTGTGTACTGATGTTCTTTGTGTAATGAACATCTTGACCCATGATGATTTAGCAATCCTACTTAGAATCCTTTCACTCCCTCCATAGCTCTGCTAGAGATATGTTCTAGAAGGAGTCAAAATGGCTTGGCATCTGTCATTGTTCATCCCTGAACCATTCATGGTATAACCTGATTGGTTGGATCTGCATCATGGATTAATTTCTGCTAGAGCATGGTGGTCCCTGATGTGGGAAACAAAGGCAAAAGAAAAAAAATTAAATTCCCTTACTACTTACAGCCCCTTGACAAGTCCTTTAAACAGACAGAGTGAACTTCCTATAGGAACTCAACTGCCTCAATGTTAATACTTTGCTAAGGTATTAAGCTAATCTTAGCTTAACATTATCCTGACCTCCATGATCCTGGAAGTCTACTTTAACATACAGAAATTCCTTTGGAAACTTCCTATATCTCTGCCCCCAAGATATATGTTAGCAGTCATCCTCCAAGCATATGACCCACTGATATACATCTGAAGGGTCTCATGACTGAGGTTTTACTAAATAGTAATAAATGACCTTTACCTAACAATAGCTAGCCCCCTCAGGGTCCTGGAAACTTTGTTTCCAAATTACCTTGGAGGGTTGTGCTGTCCCTAACCTCCTCTCAACATTATAAAGTATATAATCCATCACCAGTCACAACCCTGGTACAGCTCTTTCTGCCAATGGATCTTTTCCCTGTGCTTTAATAAAACCACCGTTTTACATAAAGGTGTCCAAGAATAATTTTTTAAGACATACTTGTTTGAGAGAGAGAGACCATGCACCCACGTAAGTAGGGGGAGGGGCAGGAAGAGAGGGGGAGAGAATCTCGAGCAGCCTTCCTGCTGAGCCCAGAACCAGATGTGGGACTTGATCTTACCACCCATGAGATCACGACCTGAGCAGAAATCACTAGCTGGATGCTTAACTGAGCCATCCAGGCACTATCTAAAAAAAGGGTGCATAGTAATAACTACTGTTTATTCTGTGTATGCAGTTTGCCAGGCACTGTGCAGTACTGTCTCATTTAATCATCATTGGATTTCAGCACAGTGGGTATTGCTGTTGTGCCCATTTCACAGATGAGGAAACATGCTTATGTTGTATATCTCAGGACTCTTAGCCTGGAAAATCTTTTAAATTCTTCCATTATCTGGAAGTAAGAACACATCTTTTCTTCCCTGCCTTACTGATTCAAAGGCACCGAATCCAGTGTAGAAAGGCAGGTGGATGGCTACGCTCATTTTCAAGCCCCTTACAGGAATGAAAATGGGACGGGTGGAGTAATCTAAAGAGTTCTTGATGAAGGTATGAAAGGAAAACCATCAGGCCAAATCAGAGAAAGGGAAATAACTAACAAGTAGGGAGTGGTTTGTGTAGCTCTGGCCAGACGTGGGAAAGTGGAAGCTGAAGGGCAAGTCTCTTACCCAGAAGCAAAGTGAGTAAGATTAATAACGATGCTAAATCCTGGGTAGCATCATCCCTGGAGACTGACAGTATCTAGCCTGCCTAAGAGTGTCTACGAAGCACTTGGAAAATTTAGTTTTATTTACAGCTCTGTAAGGCGGGATTGGTAATTCTCTGTGGTGTGCTTTTGTGGAAAAAGCAAAACAAGGATGTCTAATTTCAATACCTTTCGGGGTAGACAGCTTTTAGACATTGGAATTTTACCTCTTGCAACATATTGCATGTCAGCCCCTGCTTTCTGCCGGCATCGCAGAGAGATGGGCACCACTGTGTTGCAGCTGATGTAGTAACTCGGCCAGGTATGAGCTTGCGTCGCTAGCATTTATTGCTTTAGGTGTTAAAAAATAAATCACATCTTTAAAAGGTCAACATGGTTTATACTAAATGTGAGAGGATTGAAAATAACAGTCTAGGGCAAGCTTATTTATTATTCTTCAAATTAGAAAAGTAATACTGCCTCATTGCAGAAAACTGGAAAATGAGAAAGAGAAAGAAAATCACCCATAACCTCACCCCTATAATCCTTTTTATGGCTGCGGTGTACTTTTCTCATGAGAAAATAGGGGGCTTTGCTGTCATGATTGTTACTATTTCTTTTTTGTTTGATGTTTTGCTGCTTGTTTTCTCTTTTTCCTTCAAAGGCTAGTGTTTGTAATGAATGGTATTTAGGGCTGTGTTTGGAATGGATTTGGAAGAAAGAAGTGCATTTGTTAGATGAGGCAACTTGCAAACTTAGGTAAACTAGTAGCATCTTGAATGTGAAGCTGGAGTTCCTCCCCCTGGAGGGTATTTTAGCCTGTGTACATGGCCTGATACTCCTTGTGGTGGAACTCAAGAGGGGGTGCTCATGTTTACTCTTATTCTGCAGGTGCAATGAGTTGTCCTTGTTCAGTCGTGTTGGATTATTCAGCAGAAAATCCTCCCCAGAATTGGAGGATTAGAGGGGTCTGAATGTACCAGAATCAGACTTCTAGGGACAGGAAGACATCCTGAGATGCTGTGCACATTAGAGTCAAACATGTGCAAGAGAGAGAGAGAGAGCTGATTTGCAACTGAAAATAGATGTAACTTGTCATTCTCATGGACTTCATCCTTCTCTGTTTAATCACATATTGTCTGCAACTCAAACATCCATTTGCTCAGATGTTTATTAAGGAAGAGTACGTATCAGCTGGTGCGCCTGGTGCTGCATACAGGATGAAGAGTAAGATATGGCCCCTGCCCTCCTGGGGCTTCTAGTCCATTGCTGCCTGATGCAGTGAGCCACAGACCCCTTTGAGCATATGGGGTGTGTGGCTGGGAGGGTGGGGGCCAGTGCCCAGTGGATGACCACAACAGTATTTCATCTCGCACATGACACTTGTGTTCATTTTCACAGATGTGCTTACTTGTGATCTAAGTGTGTTTTAAAAGAATGTTTTACTAAAGTTCAGAAGAGGGAGGGTCACAAATTGAGATGCCTCTATGGGACAGGCAGGTAGCAGAAACAGAAATCAGGATGGCATATTTAAATACATAGGCATAGTTTCCTCTTCCTGAAACGATTATGCTCTTTTTAAAAATACGTAGCTCCCTTGGTCTACATTATATTTCCCTGATTTGTTGATAAAGACTTGATTTCAGAGGAATAGTTGTTTGCTAATAAGAAACACAGCAGAAACACAGCAGAACAAATGTGATCATAAAATACAGCAGACACTTGGTGTCAAGATTGGGGCAATGACCTACAGTGTTCATTCAGATCAGTGTTGAATTAGGAAGTGTGCACCCCGTCTTAAAGGAACAATCACATTCCAGCACCACCATATTAAGCCAGAGAACTAGATTTTTAAGTGGGAATCTCCTGATGTTTAAATATTGACTCAATCTTCATGTACTTTTCAAGCCAAACAAAATATATGGTCAGGGTGATTTCAGCCTTTTGCACCGGTTTGTAACTTGTGGCGAAGCATGTCTTGAATGACAAGAGGATCTGTGAGATGCTCTGTGGCCATGAACATTCTGCAATGCTCAGGAAGGAAATTTTGGTTACCTCATTCACTTCACCAATTGCACTGTCCCTACACCACCACTCATTCAACACACTGATGCTGTATTAATAAATACGGACTAATGTGGCAGTGGATTATGGAAGCCCCCCAACCTCCTTCCTTTTAGTTGATGATTGCTTATGGAAAATTGCTCTTAGAACAGGTCTTAAGGGGCACCTAGGTGGCTCAGTTGGTTTAGCTTCTGCCTTTGGCTCAGGTCATGATCCCAGGGTCCTGGGATCGAGCCCCACAATGGTCTCCCTGCTCAGAAGGGAGTCTGCTCCTCCCTGTGTGCTCTCTCTCTCTCAAATAAATATAAGCTTAAAACAAAAAACAAAACAAACCCAAAACAGGTCTTTAAGTTATGTATATGTTTTAGCCACATGGCTTTGGGTGGGTTAACAAGTGCTTAGCCAGAGTTCTCCAGGCTCTCACCCCAGTGATGCTTTTTTTTTTTTTTAAAAGATTTTATTTATTTATTTGACAGGAGAGAGATCACAAGTAGGCAGAGAGGCAGGCAGAGAGAGAGGGGGAAGCAGGCTCCCTGACGAGCAGAGAGCCCGATGTGGGGCTTGATCCCAGGACCCTGAGATCATGACCTGAGCCGAAGGCAGAGGCTCTAACCCACTGAGCCACCCAGGCGCCCCCCCAGTGATGCTTTTTAAGAGTATGTCTGACGTGTGTCTGTGATTACTGTCAGCAATAACCCAAAGTAGACATCAGAGGGGCTGCTCTCATGGCTTCAGTGGATGCCATCACAAGAGAATAAGTGATATGTTAAGATGAGAGAAGGAACTTTGAACGAAGGCAGAAAAGTTTAAGCACCAAGGATGAGGACAATCTGGTTATCTGGGGGCGTGGCCGCACTCGTCCTTCTTCAGTCTTCAAGTTCCTCATCTTTCAGGTGAGGATACAAGCTGCAGTGCTTCTCCTCAAACCCCTTACTCTCAATACATGATAGAATGTGTGTGGAAATACTTTTTGTATAACAAATCGGGTACCAGTAAAGGGTTGTTGTTGCCGTTGCTGTGATTAAATCCAGTTTCTAGTAGCAAGTTGTATCCGTAAGAGCACAGGCCCTGTATGCAGCCTACCTGGGTTTGTATCCTAACTCTGTCACTTCCTACACAGCTGTGTGACCTTGGGCAAGTTACTTAACCACTCTGATGGTCAGTGGTTTCTCCTTGAGATGGGGCTGTATTAGTACCTCTTTTCCTTGGATTATTGTGAGGACGCTGAGATAATATAGGCAAAGTACTTGCAACAGTGCCTGCCACATAGTAAATGTACCACAAATGCTTGCTGTTAGTGCTGTTTTATTCTCCAGGGTGTGCCTTGCTCTGTCATTCTTTTTCTGCTTTTAGATCAGTCTGGCATTTCCACATCTCCAAGTCACTGCTCTCTGGGAAGCACTATATTCCCGCAGCTGTCAGGGCCTATCTAAAAACTGTGCACGGTAGATGGTGTTAATGTGTTGAGGATGTTATCCAGCCCATCATCCTGGATCTTGTTGAATTTATCCTTCCACAGATAGCACTTGTTATATGCATTTTTATTATACATTTAATGAACTGGTGTAAAAGTCTTTTAAAATTGTATATTCATTGTAACATTTCAAGACTTCCTTCCAGTACAAAACACTGAGTGTCTAGCCCATTGAGAATTAACTTAGAATGTTCGTATAACTTGGATTGGCTTTTAAAATCCTGTTCTGCATTCTTAAACTAAGTGTGATTGAAGCTTAACACCATGTAGCAGTCCTCCTAAATTCTCAGAGCAAGTTCAAGTCTGGTAATGCTATTAAGGAAAGGGAGAGGCATAAGTTTTCTAATGTATAGGGGGATATTGTAGAGGGGGCAACATGGGATATTTCCACCTTGGTCTGTGGTCTCTGCTGGAAGGGACGATGTGAGAAAGAGAGAGGAGATACAGGCCTTTTGTTGGCTCTGCTCCATCACTTTCCCTATATCATCCTGGAGAGTGGGTAATTGTGATCCCATGTGGGTTATCTAATATGTTAGGGAGCTAACACTGACTTCGTATGAATCAGAGAACCTGGAGTGGCTCTTACCTTCAGGGCTCCAGCCCTTGCCTAATATAACCAGTGAGTGAAGGCTCCCCCAGACCCACTGGGAACAGTTGGTGCATTTGTGGAGAATTCCTGTTATGTGCCAAGCATTGGACTATGTGCTCCTGTGAGCAAAACAGGTGTGATCTCCAGGGAGGTGCAAGTCTAGAAGAGAGGAGAAACACTGATCAAAGAAATGCATAATGAATGCATAATTGAAATGGAGACACATGCTCTAAAGGAAAAATAAAGTATTCTTGAGATAAAACAGCAAATAAAACTGGACTGGGTCAGAAAATAGTGTGTATATATATATATATATATGATTTACTCCCCTTTTTATTTTTTTATTTATTTTTATTTTTTATTTTCCCCCCCTTTTTCTTAAATACAAAAAGCAAGAGAAATCCTGTAAAGGAATGTCAAGAGTTTTAGGGCAACATTTGGTGAGTTCCTAACGGACTTTGGCACCTTCCCACTGCCATGGACTGGCGACATGTTATTATTTATGCCCTCATGTGAGAATGTTACTTGTTTTCCTTTTTATTTTTAAAATATTTTTAATATTTTTTATTAACATAATATATTATTTGTTTCAGGGGTACAGGTCTGTGATTCGTTAGTTACACAATTCACAGCACTCACACACCCTCCCCAGTGCCCATCACCCAGCCACCGCATCCCTCCCACCCCCCTCCACTCCTGCAACCCTCAGTTTGTTTCCTGAGATAAAGAGTCTCCAAAAATATGGAATGCTTCACGAATTTGCATGTCATCCTTGCTTGTTTTCCTTTTTAAACACGTCTATACATTTAAAAGTAGAGGAGGAGGTAATCAAAGATATTTTCTCCGTTTGTAGGCACCAAGAACTACAAATCTAAATCCCAATAATGCCCTTTAGGAGAGCACTTGCTGTAGTTTGAAGCCACTCAGAGGAGAATTTTATTTACTTTCCCAGCATCCTATAAAGTTGAGTGACCTAAGAAACTGGATTTTTAAATGAATGTAGAGCATAGTGTCCCTTTGCCCTGGGTATTTAAAAATAGACCAAGAACTTCTCCTAGGGCATCTTTCAGATACACTTTAGCAGACCGATGAAGGCTGTTCCCAGGACAGATTTAAATCCGAAATGAAATGAAAATTTAACAAGGTGAGTTTGTTCAGGTTAAAAGCACCTACCCCTTTCAGCTCATCCGAGATTATTCCTGGTTGGTCAGTATTTCCCAAGACAGGCTGGGCTGGTTCCCCAGAAGCTATAATGGTCAGTAACGCATTCAGGAATTCGGTTCTCTGTTACTGTTTTTTCCTGTCAGAAGACTGGAAATGTGAATTTGCCTAGCCATCGTGTCAGGTACATTTGACCTGGGATATTTTTACGCTAGGTTGCTTCTGGGCTGAAGATCAAGGTTGTGTTTTTTTTTTTTTTTTCTTCCCCTTTTTAAAAAGTGTTTTAGGGACCAAGCAGTTTGCTGCTCTCTGCTGCCCCCTGTTGCTTTTGAAAGGGAACAGCTGGCTTTCCGCTCAGGGTAGTTCTTAAAATAACCATTGCAAAGAGCTTCCTGTGAGCTTGAATGTTGGGTTCCTGATTTCATGTGAAGTTGGCTGATCTGTGAAACTGGCTTTTAAATGAAAGCTGAGCTAAGTGAGGAGGAAGGCATCCCAGGGTTAATGGAAAAGAAGGAAGTGGGAAACTGTGAGGCTTTCTCTCCAGGTGGCACATTCCATCTACTTGCAGCTACACTTTGCTGCTTTAGGGTTCTGGTGTGTGGATTTGGGCCCCTGAGTTAAGTTCAGGTAACCTAAAACTCTGAATGCCTGCTTGTCCCACCCAAGCCTTCCACTAGTTGCTGGAGTTTCCAGGAACAAGAGCATGCAGCTACATAGTAAGTTCTGGAGTCAGACTGAGGCTTTGAATGGGTGCTTTAACTCTTGCCAGTTGTATGACTTGAATAAGTTACTTAAACCCTCTGGGCCCATAGTCTCTGAATCTATATAATGGAAATTACAGGAGTTCCTGATTCAGAGGTTGTGTGAGAAGCAATGAGATCATTACGATGATAACTTACCATCTATCATTCACTTTCTAATGTCTGTGCATTTTTTTTTAAAGATTTTATTTTTTTATTTGAGAGACAGAGAAAGTGAGAGAGAGCATGAGAGGAGAGAAGGTTAGAGGAAGAAGCAGACTCCCCGTGGAGCTGGGAGCCCAATGCCGGACTCGATCCAGAATCTCAAGGATCATGACCTGAGCCGAAGGCAGTTGCTCAACCAACTGAGCCACCCAGGCGCCCATGTCTGTGCATTTTTATACACTGTACTTCCATTATCTTTTTAATCCTCCATGACATTCCTATGAACTGGGGCACCTGGGTGGCTCAGTTGGTTAAGCATCCAATTCTTGATTTCAGTTCAGGTTGTGATCTCAGGGTTGTGAGATCAAACTCCTTGTCAGGCTCTGCACTGGGCAAGGAGCCTGCTTAAGATTTTCTCTTTCGGGGCACCTGGGTGGCTCAGTCAGTTGAGGATCTAGATGCCTTTGGCTCAGGTCTTGATCCTGGGGTCCTGGGATCAAGCTCCACATCTGGCTGCCTGCTCAGTGAGTGGAGTCTGCTTCTCCCTCTCCCTCCCCACCTCCACCCCACAACCACGTATGCGCTCGCTCGCTCTCTCTCTCGCATACTCTCTCTGTCTCAAGTAAAACTAGATGAAATCGCAACATTTTTTTTCCCTCTTTCCCTCTGTCCTTCCCACTCCCCCAAAGAGAAAGTAGAAATTTCAAAGGGTTAAGTAATGTGTGCACATTAAGGTATAATATCTTCTGGGGGTTTTGCTGTTTTTGTTTTTCTTTGTGTTGCAAACAGCATAACACCCACCAAAAGTCTTCTCTTATACAGGAGTTATTATCTCACATAATGATTCCTGAAGATAAATAGCTTCCCAGTTGCTTAATTTAGCAGTGCAATGATTTCACCAAGAATCCCAGGTGATTCACATCTTTTCATCTCCCCATCTTTAGCCTTTAGGCTCTCAGATTCATCCCCTCGCTGTGCAAGATGGCGACCACGGGTCCAGGCGTCATATCCTCATACAATAATACTCAAAGACAGCAAAGACACTTTTGTCCTCACCTTCAAATCAAGCGGAAAGCCTTTCTCAGAAGCATCCAGGAAATGTCCTCTTAATGCCATTGGTCAGGTTGGCATCACACACTGGTGCCTAAACTGATCACTGGCAGTGGCAGTGAAATGACCTGTGCTTCAGTTAATCAAAAATGAATCTCTGGGAAGGGGCTACCTTCTCTGAGTACACAGAAGGTGATAATTCAAATAGAACAGGATCTGAGCCAGGAAAAAAAGAATGCCCTGGGGGATGGCTGCTTTGTTGGCGACTTGCAGCATCTCTCCCACATGGCTGGATCCACCAAGGCTAATTCAAGATCATGTGCTTTGGCCCAGGAGCCCAAGTCCCATGGATGGTATATGATCTGCTTAGCACAGAGCCTGGCACATAGCAGTCCTGCTTTGCATGTTACCCAGTGTTGCTGGTGATTATATTTACTTAATTGCTGTTCTCCAGAGGGGAGACGGACACATAGGAAAATAATTTTATGATAATATGGAATGTGTCATATCATTTTTAGCCACACACTTTTGTGAAGATTCAGAGGCTCACTCACTGGCCCCTAGAGAGGCTGTTTGAATTTAATTTTTCTCTCAACCAAGTGTTGGTTCTTGCTTTCTTCCCCACTTTGGTTTGGATCCTAAACTCTAACCCGTCTCCACCCACCTACCATTCCTCTCTCACCCCAGTGGATACTGGCACTGTTTAAGTAGAAGAATTGACTCAGCAGAAACCTGTAAATGTATTTAGAAGACGGTTCAGGTGGTAAACTCCCGAAAGAGCATGGGCCATTTTCCTTTTGACTTCATTGTTCAAAGATTATGTCAAACTTTAGAAAATGAGCAGAAGTTCAGTAGAGTATAATGGTTAAGATGTCCCAGTTTTGCCACTTGGTACCTTCTGACCTTGGACAAGTTAATTAATCCTCTGGGCCTGAGTTTTTCCATCTGTAAATGGGGCTAATAATAACATCTCCCTCTTGAGGGTGTTCTGAGGAGTGATTGAGATAATATTTCAGAATTTTTACACAGTGTTCCAAAATTTACAGTGTTCAGTAACCCTCCCTATTATCCTTTCAGAGTCTTTTAGCCTTCAAAGGACAAGAACCCTTTCTAAAAAAGTTTAGTAACATATTGACAAAATGTGCCTGTTCTCAGTCTATTTCCAGGATCATTTATCCAGATTATTACTTGGGTAGGAGCTAAGGTCAGGCATTTCAGGCTGTTGTAGTAGGCCCACCTCTGCATGGGGAAGCATCACACTCCTCGGGATTCCACACAGGAGGGGAGTCTGAGACTCTGAGTGACTCATTCATTTTGACCTTGAACTATTTATTTGACTTGAAGTGGCTAATGGCCAGATAACTACTCTGAGATGGTATCTCAATCTCTGCTATGTTTCTTGTGAGGGGGAAAAAAAAAGAGGGAGAGAGAAGCTCGATAGTGATCAGAATTCATTTGCAGAAGTGGTTTCCTTTTCCCTAACTTGTCAGAATTAACTTCTTTCCCCCAGAGCTTGCTTGCCTCATTCACTCACTCATTCAAATATATTTTCCCACACAAACCTAGGGTCTAGGTGAGGATGGTGAATGCTTCCTTCATGGAGGTTATTGCCACTCACTGCCCATATTCTTCCACCATCATCATCAGATCCAGAACTTCTCTGGCTGCGAGACCTGTCCATTTAGTTTGTATGAGTCTCTTGGTCGGAAATCTAACTTTCAGACTCTAACTGGGTATTGGGGCACACTTGGTTCATTCCAGCTGACTACCTGAAGACAGGCAGCAAAAGCAGTGGGGTGCGTGTATATATGTGTGAGGAGGTATTGGATATTATAGATCTTAAATTCTACCTTTCCCAAGATATGTCACCTTGACCAAGACATTCTCTGAACTTCATCTCATTTTTTGTAAGATAGAGACACTGATTCTTACCTAATAATAAACCTATTTATTGGATTTGAATTTTGAAATAGAATGATTGGAAGTGAACTGCCAAGTGCCATTTGCCATGCTAGATGTCTTCCAAGTGTTTTTTATTTATTCTTCATCCAGGCTTATATAGCTTGTATTTCAGATTTTTTTTTTTTTTGTATGCGTGTTCTGCTGCCCAGACTTACTCTATTCAGTGTTTGATCAATTCTGAGGATATTCTGCGGTGGAATCAGTGCTGAGCTCCTTTTTCCTTTACTATCTGATGGTGCTTACAGTGATGGCATCCCAGTTCACAGAACACTTAGTGTTCTTTGGCTTTCTGCTGCAACATAAATCAGAGTGAATGTAGAATCTTCAGTACCTGATACGGGAGAGAGCCCTACTTACCTGACTGAGTATAAAGATAACTTGGGGTGGAGTTTCATTTTCATTATATCTGAGTACCAATCAGGGAAATTACTTCTTATTTCCCAGTAAAAGATGGAGCTTTGAAGAGCTCCATCTTTTTGTGTTGGACCTAAATACGTGTCTAAATTTCAGCAGATATTTATTAAGTTAAACTGAATAACACTCTATTAGAGCCCTCTTCTCTAAAGCACCATTTAGTTGAATATAACACAAAAGAGACAAAGGATCATCGTTCATTCTGGCTTTGTGCCTTTCCTCATTAATGTCTTTTTGACTTTCTTGGAAAGACTAGGTCTAATATCCAGGAAGACCCGGGCCTGGGAATTGAGTCACAAAGCTGTAGCAACAAACCATGCAAGAGGAGCCCTTCTAGCACAGGCAGATATGCAGCGAATGAGCATAGAAAAAGGTGTAGATGTCCAAAATGCCCCAACAGGAAGAAAGGCAAATTTGACAGAAATCCAATTTCTGTCACCAAATTTAGATTATGAAATGAAAGGCCAGATTTATGAGGATAGATCGACTCTCCCTAGGTGTTATGACTTTGGAACTGCTGCCAGGTGAAAAGCGACACATTTTTAGGGAAATTTAGGTCCAATGAAAACACTTTTCCTCAGGCAAGAATTAAAACTTGATCCACCCATCCATATTTTTGTGCATATGAATATACATACATGGGCAAGCTTTTAATTAAAAGCTCTGATTTAATAACCATGTTTACATACACATGATGTAAATATTATATGTATGAAAATACGGATAGGTAAATATAGATCTGATAAAAGAAGTTCAAAATCAGCTGTTTGAACATCCACAAATAACCATTGCTAACATTTCCTAGCCTTTTTTCTCTGTATGTACGTACATATTTGAAAATTGGAGATCACCGTAAGCTTCTTTGTTTTTACTCAAGATAGAATGAACATTTCTTCTTCCCATTATGTGCATGTCTAAAATGTAGTATTTTAAGTACCTACATAGTGTTCCACTGTGTTAATGTAGAATAATCAACTAAACCCCTCTGTTGAATATTTAGGTTGTTCCCTATATAAAAAGAGAGAGAGAGAGAGAGAGTGTGCGTGTTGAACTTTTGCTCTAACTCAAGCATATTTTCTCAATTCCTGGACCAACTACAACAACCCTTTTTCTAGTTGAATTTTAGAGATAAGGAGTGCACCTTCTTATTAATTCAACTTCTCCAACTGTAATAAGGGTGGTAGAGCCTAATCCTTTGATTTATGCTACCAGAAAATATATCTCTTACCTAATGTTTTTGTCTTTGTTTTTGTTTTTGTTTTCAGCCTGGTTACATCAGATGAATCCTATCGGTTTTTCTTAGGAACATTTCTGAAACTACTGAACAATATGGAACATATTGTCAATAAGGGTATTTTTCACAGATGCCTTTTTGTCACACCAATGTGATTAGCCAGAGAAGTGTGATTAATCTTGTTCTCTGATGCAGTTTTGTAATCTTCATTTGTCTGTTATTAGGAGAATTTCTCCAGATGAGTCTTTCCAGTGATATATAAATACACAAATTAATTTTTCACATCCCTATCCACCATCCAAACATCCATACATGGCTCTATCCATCCACCCATCCAATATTTATTGAGTACTAACTCTTTGATTGGCCATGTGCTACATACTGGGGACAAACAGGTAAACTAGATTGAATTTTTTCCTTAGAGCATTTTTTTAAAATTTTTATTTATTTATTTGACAGAGAGGAGAGAGATCACAGGAAGGCAGAGAGGCAGGCAGAGAGCTGGGGGGAAGCAGGCTCCCTGCCGAGCAGATAACCTGATGTGGGGCTTGATCCCAGGACCCTGAGATCATGACCCGAGCCGAGGCAGAGGCTTTAACCCACTGAGCCACCCAGGTGCCCCTTTAATGCATTTTTTTAATGCTGAGGTTCAAGTCTTTTTGGGGGGATTCATGAACCCCCCTGAGATTATTTGTAGACTACATGGTATAAAAACTGTGTGTGTATAGTTTCCTGAAGATGGGGTCTCATTCTGTAGAGCCTCAAAAGGTTCCATGATTCTGAAAAGACATTGATATTAAGGATTAATGACTGGAAGAGACCACCAGGTGGTGAGTTGTAATATGGCATGAGAATTGCTAAAATTAAGGCATGGCTTCTGTGCTATAGGAGAACAAGGAAAGTGGATTCTAATTCATTTGAGTAGCTTGACATTAAGCTCCTTATAATGACTGAGCTAAATCCTAAAGAATGAATAGGACTGGGATTGATGAACAAGCATGTAGGGGAGGCATCTGTTCTGGGCAGAGGGAACAGCACACGCAAAGGCCCAGGGGGATGGGAGATTTGGATACATTTAAGAAATGTAGTCATTGACATAACTAGCTCCTAGCTGGAGGGCGTTTGGGGAACAGAAGGAACTATAGAGGCAGAAATTGGGAGGGAGTGAATTCTGGAAGGCACTGTAAATCCTGGAATGAAATGTGTTGGAGACTTTGAACAACCCTGAGGATTTTAAGGAGAGTGACTTAGTGTATTTGGCTTTTGAATGCCAATATTCTTAGGAGGGTCTCTGGCCTGGTCAGCTAATGATTTAATGACTAGTCATCTGAGGACAGAGTCGGTGTATGTTTTGGGGGGGATGAGGCCTTTGGGGATGTGGATGTAGAGGTAAATTACTGGAAAGGTACGTGAAAACCTTGCCAGCATCAAATTTGGCAGTTTACAGAAATGAAGAAACAACCATCTTGGTCCTTTCTAAGACACCATCCACTTTCCATAAATCAGCTCATTTAATCCTCTTAAGAATTTACAAAGGCAGAGACTGTGAGTTAATTTCCTGTTGCTGTTGTAACCATTTACCACCTTGGTGGCTTAAAAGAATACACATTTTTTATGTAACAGTTCTGGAGGTCGTTAATTCTAAAATGGGTTTCACTGGGCTAAAACCAAGGGGCAGGCAGGGCTGCATTCCTTATAGAGGCTTTGCGTAGGGTCCATTTCTGTGCCTTTTTCAGATCCCAGAGGCTGCTTGTATTCCTAGAGCCATGGCCCCTTCAAAGCCAGTGATGTTTGGTTGAGTCCTCCTTACAGCACATCTCTCTGACACTCGCTGTTTTGCCTCCCTCTTCCACATTTAGGGACTCTTGTGACTACATTGGGCCCACCTAGGTAATCCAGTCCAGGATACACTCCATATTTTAAGGTCAGCTGATTAATAAATAAACTTAATTCCATCTACTACCTTAATTCTCCATTTCACAGTTAAGGTAACATGTTTACAGGTTTTCGATATTAGGACATGGTCATCTTTAGGAGGCCATTCTCCTGCGGTTTATACATAGTCATCTCTACTCCTGGATGAAGAAATAGTCTCATAAGTTAAAGTCACACAGCTACTTAGGGTCAGAAAAGAGGTTTGAACCCTGAGGTCTTGGGATTCAAAGTCAGCACATGAGAAAAGGTAAACCTTGGACAAAAGTTAATGATTGAAGGCAGTAGAGGGCCTCACATTCTGATGGCTTCATAAATCAATGAATTTTGTTTCAGAAGTCTGAAGCATTAAGCTACCATATTGACCTTTCTGCTTCAGATTCTGGACACATCCCTGAAGGCAAGGTTTACTGCTCTTTTCGTAACTTAACATGTTAAATTAGCTCCAGGGCCCCATAGTTCCATGAACAAATGACTGAATGACTCAGTCCTTTTTCTCTGTTTTCTCATTGTGAGGTCCCTGAAGCTCTACAAATGAGATTCTTTGTTGGAGAGAGGAGTGGAAGCAGATGGGAAAAGAAGGGGTGCATGGTTGTTCACTATCTGCTTCTGCTTTGAGAATAAAAACTAAACTCTACCAGGCTCCATTATGACACAGCCAGTCTCTGTGTCTCTCTCTTACCACGTCCCACTAGGTGTCAAACAGGTGTCTCTCCCTCCTGGGCCACCCCACTTTGTTTCCTTAGCCTGGAAGGGTTTTCATAGTCTCCTCTTGATTAGTTTTTAGGATCCATTAGGTCTTTATTTTTTTTTTTAAAGATTTTATTTATTTATTTATTAGGAAAGAGAGAGAGTGAGAGAGAGCATGAGAAGGGAGAAGGTCTGAGTGAGAAGCGGACTCCCCATGGAGCTGGGAGCCCGATGTGGGACTCGATCTCGGGACTCCGGGATCATGACCTGAGCCGAAGGCAGTCGCTCAACCAACTGCGCCACCCAGGCGCCCCTCCATTAGGTCTTTAAATGCGACTTCCCTGCTTTACCCTCCCCATTTAAATGAATCCTGTCATAATCTCTCATCACACTCTATGATTTCCCTTTATAAAGCTCACCATATTTGTAATTGATGTCTTTATAAGATTTTCTTCTCTTTTAAAGAGAAAAGAAGTCTATATTTTATTGCCACTTTATCACCTCCTCATGAGTACATGGTAGGTATTCAGTAAATATTTATTGAATAAATGCTGCTCTAGTATTTCGTATGGCTCATAGTTTTCCTCTTGCTGCTGGTTCCTATCCATCCATTCGTCAGCTGATTCATCTACCTGTCTATCCATCATCTGTCCATCCATCCACCCACCTGTCCATCCATCCACCCATCCACCCATCCACCTATCCATCCATTCTTCTTCAAGATATACTTCAGAGCACTTAACAATCCTTCCTGATTTCACCTTTGTTCTTTCTGTTTCCTTCTTCAGTCTGAAGTCCGCAGTGGTATGTAGGTTTGACATTAAGGGGAGGATACATACTTACGATGATACAAATAAGAATAACAGCTAATATTTTTTGAGTATTCACCATGTGTCAGGCACTCTCCAGATGCTTTATGATGCATTTAATTAGTAAGCACAAGAGCTCTCTCATATAGGTATTAGAAATATCCCCATTTCGAAGATGTTGAAACTGGTAACAGAGCAACCAAGTCAAGTGTTTGAGGTCATGCAACTATTAAGAGCCAACATGGCATGAACAGTTGGAGGTAGACTCTTAATTGCTCTCTCTTTTCTTGTTTCATTTAGTCTGCTGCGCAGCCAGCCTAAAGAAGGTGAATGTCTAACAAATCTAAGACATAACTCTCAGTAATGGACTCTTTCCAGTGCATCATGCTCAACATAACATAACTGCATCATAATACAAATTGTCTTTTGGTTTCTTCAATTTGTAAGGAAACTGGTTGCTCACTCTGAAAAGATCGTTGACATCTTCACTGAGTGCTTTATAAGTGAACAGAGAAGTTTAACTCCTTAGGGCTTATGATTTTAATATAAACCAATCAAAATGAACAACATATTTCTCCTCAATAAAATAGCCAAAAATAATCTATTGAAAAGCATAATATGTGCTCATGAGTAGAAGAAAGGTCTGGAAGGATACTCAATAAATATTTTTTCCAGGTTTTGGGGGGCAAGGGTGGAATTATGGGTAGCCATAAAAGGAAAACTTTAATCTTGTGTATATAATTTTATCAAGGAAAAGGCATGCATGTATTGTGTGATTAAAATTTGATGGTATGGTGATCATAAATAAAAATAAAGGGTATGGGGTACTCTGAAATTCTGTGAGTTCTTGCAGAAGTTGTTTCTTTCCTCTGCTTGGCCCTGCTTGCTTTTCCAGAAGATGAAATCATACCCTCTTACCTCTTTTGGGTAATTTATGTTCTGTAGAGGGTTTCAAATTTGCTTTTTAATCAGTCATCCTCCAGATGACTCACCCCAGCATTGCCTTTGAACAGGCCTAAAATGTGCATGTGAAATCTACAGTGAATGGATCTTTAGTTTTTACCTAAGCTTTGTCCTGATGACATGTTTCACTTTGTCGGTGGGGCAGATCGTCCCTTAATGTGTTTGCAATGGATAAGAAAGACCTGACATTTCCCTTCAGTAGCATCTTTTCATTTTATCATTCCCTGAGTCACCATTCCAAAAGAAGAGAGAGCGTTAGGGATGTGATTTTTGAGAAGAGGTCCATCATCTACTTCATACCTTTTAACCCCAGATGGTATATGCCAGTAACAAGGAAACACTTAGGCAAAGAGGGAACAGTTTCTATGTAAAGCATAAACTGCTTGGACTCACAGAGAAAGGCAGAATTAATCAGACTGTAAAGTCACCAAGGGAGAAACTGACATGCACACTAGACACCAGAATACCAACCATAGCAAGCATTCCATTTGAAGCTTGAAAGGAGTTATTTTCAGACAAATAAAAGAAAGAGCTACTTTTGAAGCATATAGGTCACAGCTAAGAGCTCTGGAGTTAAGCTACTTCTAGGTTTCATTCCAGGCTCTGCTCTAGCAGTCTACATTGGTGGGCCCTGTGTCTTACTACATCTCAGTTTTCCTGTGTTCAAATTGGAAATAATGATGCCATCAACCATAGTGTTGTAGCAGAACACCAGTAGACCTTTGGCACATGGTGAGAGAAGAGTCTTGTCTTTCCTTTCCTTTTCTTCTTCTCTCGTACACTCCTTCCCTTCCTCCCTCCCTCCCTCCCTCATTCCCCATCTGTCTGTCCATCTGATATCAGATATTATTATCCTCATCATTAGAGGTCAGTAACAAATCAGGTTTAATGAGGTTTAAATAAACTGGAGCAGAAGTTTCAAAGTGAAAAATTTTAAATAATTCTAACAAAGTAAGTGTACAACAAATAAGTGCCGTCCCGATGACTTCTAAGTGAAGAAGGGGTTGTTCAGAACATCTCTGCCATTTCTGAGAGTGGTGTCATGAAACTCAGCCCCCTCGATCTTCCCACAGATTATATCCTTGCCTTTTCCATGGAGAGGGTTGGACCCTTGCTCTTTAGAGCAAGTGCCAGCATCGTCTTCACATTTTCCTCTCGCTTCCGGATTCTCAGGAACCCGCAAAAGGGGCTGGCCAGATTGGAAGCAAGGGGAAGGAGCACTTCCGTCAGCCATTCATTTTGAAGGCAGACGTCTCTAACGAGCTTGTAGCTGATGAAGTCTCTGCCTTGGCAAGAAGTTTGGTATCCAGCCAGCACCTTACTTTACCTCTGATTAGTCCTTCTCTGAGCTTCACCTCTGAAACTGGAAAAGAAAGAAAGAGAAAGACAGTGAGGTGAGACAGCAGAGCAAGTCTAAGACTGAGGGAAGGCAGAGGGGCAGACTCACAACCTGCCTGAGTTTGAGATTGTTACCTGGACTCTCTGCTTTTCACAGTGAGGAATGTAAAATTGTGCTCAAAGTTAGAGAGTTGTATTATCTCCTGATGGTGCCCTCCACCAGGCTCCAAGCAGAGTTTGGTTTCCAGTTTCCACCTGCTGCTCTTGGAGCTTGGGTCCCAGATCCCAGCCACCCATGCTCTAGTGGGAGAGGATTTAAAAATGGGCAAGAAAGCTGGACTACCCAGAGCTGGCCCTTTCAAGGTTTAAGATGATGGGGGATATAATGGAAACATAATCGTATGTCACTTGTCTTTGACTCCATGTTGCCGTAGAAACAGAACATGGCATGTTCATGGTAAACGACCTTGTCATTGCTTTTATATATATGCTCTTAGTTATTGTGCAGAAGTTATTTATAAGCTGATGGAAGAGAGTCCCAGGAGAGGGGCACTGGTCTGTTTAATTGTTCCATGGGGGAAGGAGAAGAATTCTGTCCCAAAGAAAAGGAAACAGGAGAAAAGGAAAGAAGAACAAAATAGAACAATTAAAAAGGTAAAAGATTTATATGATCTGAAGAGAAACCAGAGTATAAAATGGAACAATTAAAATAGAAGCGATCTTTCTGAAAAATTTTGCCCACATGCCTTTTTGTGTTACTTAGGACCATGTGCCCTCTATACTGTATTTGTCCTTAGAATTTTTTCTGGGTTTTTATGTAGCTATTGTAAGATTTTCTCAAAATCTTTTAACAGTATTATTTCCCTTCATATCCTTTGCAGAACTATACCTATAGCCAATTAATATGTTATCAAAGATTTTGGAATTTGAGGCTTTAAACAAGCTACTTTGTGAATTCTCTATCCCTATGATGGCCTGTAAGGAAATTTAACGTCCTTGGTTTGATTTCATAAACCAACATATCATAGGATTTTCATAGGATTTAATACAGTGTTACATTTTACAGTTTACTAAATAAGGATGTTTAAAATCCTAACTATTGGCCACCTATTTACCATGACTGTCACTTTATAAACTAAAGGATGTATTAAGAACTAGAAAGAAATACTATAGTAGATACTATATTTGATCATTGACTGTGTGTCAGATACATTAACCTCCACAAAGCATGGTTGACAAGCCAGCTCCATCAGTGCCACCTGGGAGAGTTAGGAACACAAAACCACAGACCTCTCCCCAGGTCTACTTAACCAGCACCTGAATTTTTAGTTTAGTTTAGTTTAGTTTAGTTTATTTAAAAAAATAATCTCCACATCCTTGAACTCACAACCCCAAATTCAGAGTTGCATGCTCCAACTGAGCTAGCCAAGTACCCCAGCACCTGCGATTTAATGACGTCCCTATGTGATTTGAACGGGCATTAAAGTTTTGGAAGCCTTATTCTGGAAAAATATGACTCACTTATGGTTTGTACACCAGTGGCACCGGCATCACCTAGGAGTTTGTCAGAGATGCCAATTTAGGTCCTACCTTGACCCACTGGATCAGAACTCTGAGGTTGGAGTCCAGCAAACTCTGTCTTCACAAGCTATGTAGTTGAGTCTTATGAATGCTAATGTCTGATGACCTCTTCTCTGAAGAGAGGTCTTTCTTTGTCCCTGTTTTACAGATGAGAAAAATGAGCAATGGGAGGATAAGTCATTCCTTGAAATGCTTAGTAAGTGACCAAACTGAGGTTTGAACCTAGGGCACAAAAATCTGGAGTCTGTAGCTTAACCATTATACTATGCTGGCCATCCCTTTGATCTGTGTTCTCCATTGCACTTAGTGCTCTCCAAAATTCTTGTTTATTTTCTGTCTTCCATCCAACACTGAAATGGAAGCTCCTTGGAAGTTGGGGACTTATCTGGCTTACTCATGGTTATGTTGCCATTAGACATTGGTAGGAACTTCAGCATCAGTGTCCTCTGGAGGACGGTTAAACCACAGGTGGCCAGCCTTCACTCCAGAGTGACTGATTCAGCAGATCTCGGATGGGACCTAAGATTCTGTATTTCTTCTTCTACTGCTGCTGCTGGGCTGTAGACTTCACTTGGAGTAGAGGAAGTTTATGCTTTTTTTCAAAGACAAAGGAAGTGTGTATGTGTGTGGGGAGGGGTACGGCTGGCCACCATTTACTTTGCTCCTTGCTGCCCTTTGTCGCCTGCCGTTCCACACGCTTTGCAAACTTCACCTCATTAATCTTCCCCACCCCGGGAAGGCCTGTGTGATGGACACTGGTGCCTTTATTTCACAGATGGAGAGGCAGCCGTGCTGAGGGAATGTGACAGGCCCAAGGTCACATAGTGAGTCCCTTGAATGAACCCAGAATAGAAACACTGCTGCCTGCCATGAAACCCTTTTCTTGCTCTGGTGAACCTTCAAGCCCCCAAGCCTGCAAAGCCTCCTTATGTTCTCTCCCCATCAATGCCCACTTGCACTACCTCCAAAATTAGCTTCGTCTCTTTGACCCAACCCTCAGGAGACCCAGGTTCAAGGTTAGCACTAAGCACCTTTAAGTTTCTTATAACCTGGATTCTGGAATAATTCTAAGCTGAGAGCAGTTAATTATAGGAACATTAGCCCTATGGAAGAGCTGCTTGAATCTTGTATCTTTGACTGCTATCAAAGGCTATACAAATTCTCTCTGTTCTCTTTCTCTGCATGCCTTCAGAGTTTATGCATTCATTTCTACTGAGAAGCTGATCGTTGGAAACACTTGCAGCAGATACAGGTGTCTAGACTAGACTCAGTGTTAGAGACCAGACTTTGCGGCGGGTGAGTGTGTGTGTGTGTAGCCCAAGCACCCATTTCCCCAGCAAGTTCCTTAGGTGATTTGGATGCAACCTATCCTAGAAAACTCTGAAGCAGAGGATGTGTATGAACTTTTGAGAATACTAAAAGCCTTCTTCTCTTGACACTTGGTAAACAACAGGGCTGGATGTGGCTTAGCTGGGGTGGGCTACATTCCTTAAAACTGCATTTTGTATTTCTCATAGTACATGATTTAAATCAACAGAGGATGGACTGGGTAGGTGGGTTCCAGGTTCTTCATTAGGCAGAGAATGATCTCCATCTGGTTGAGAGTCTGTTGCATTATATAGTTCCAATGGGCAATATATTTTTGAATTTACATAAAAGAAAAAAATCAGTGAACCTGATTTGCTTTTTTAATTAGCTAGCACTCATCTGGAGGAATGGAAAAATCCATTTGGTTCAATCAAAACGGAAATTGGCCAGTGTAAATGTTAAGATGTTCCACATTTGCTTGAGTTGAACCATAAGTATTGGTCTGCTTTTAACTTGATGTTCATTGGAAAATAGATGGTTCCATAATGATGTCTGCAAATGGGCTATAGGAACCCAAGCTCCAGTGAAATTGATATAAAATACGGTCCTGCAGTCTGTGTAGACATAGAAGGGTTATTTCTGGCTGCCTCTGTGGTTATTTTAAGAAGTTGGCCAACTTAAATATATGATTCTGTAGGGCAGGATGAATAATTTTTCCTCACTCCTTCTAGGTTCTCCGTTGAGACCACTTCTCCACCCCAATGATAAAAGATTAACAGGACACAGACAGAAGTTTAATAATTTGTATATCTCTTGTATACATAGGCGATAACCCTTGAAAACAGAGTAACTCACCAAAATGACCCAAGCCACCGGGTTAAACACTTTCTCTAGTTAAAAACAACAGATGTTAGGGAGCCAGTGACGGCTGGCAGTCAGGTAAAGGGTGAGTTGCTATGTGGATTGAGGTCCTTGCCTTTTCCATTGATAAGATTGTCTAGAGATTTAGTTATCATCTCTTCCCATAAGCAGAAGGAGATGACACCCTTACAAATGGAGATTTCCCTTATAAATGTAAACATCTCTTACAAAAGGGTAACTCTCACTTGTTTTTCAGAGCTTTTCCTGTGTCTGCTGTTTCTTTTAAAATAACCAGCTCAAGATAATCCTAACGCCAATGAAGCATATTTTGAAGTGGCATATTCTTTCTTTCAATTCTATTTATATGAAATATCCAGAATAGTCAAGTCCGTAGAGGCAGAATGCAGATTGCCAGGGTCTGGGGAAGGGGGAAAATAGGGAGTGTAGGAGATGAAAAAAATTTTCGAAAAAAATAGATTTTTTGGGCTAGTCTATTAAATCCACATAAGACACATTACCAGGAGAGAAATAAATTTTATGAGTATGAGAACTGCACATAGACATGAGAGGCTTAAAGACAGGTAGTTGAGGCTTACATTCATCCTAAGCTAAGGAGAGGGGGTCTGGGATGTGGGGCTTCAAAGGGAAGGAGGACAATTCACTGAAAGATAGAAGGAGGAAATGTTTGGCAAATAAATGTTTGTCATGCCAGGCAGAGACAGTGGGGCACACAGAGGAATTTGAACACACAGGCCCGTAAGCTCACCCCAACTTACCACGCCTGGCCCATATTCTTCACAAGTATCTCTGGTGGTAGGTCTCTTCATGGACCAGGCCCACCTCTCTGAATTCTTAGAGACATTTGGGTGTGTGTGTGTGTGTGTGTGTGTGTGTGTGTGTAAAAAGCTCTTCTTGAGTCATCTTAGTCCTCGATTGTCTTCAGTTGAAAATAATCCACATGCTCAAGTTGCACATTTTGGGAGGCTTGTTGTGAACCTTTCTGGGAGCAACTGACTAATGGGTCTGGGGTTTCTTTTTACTTTTTTGGGGTGCTGAAAATGTTTTGGAACTAGATGGAGGTTATAGTTTCACAACAATGTGAATCTGCTACGTGCCACTGAATCGTTCACTTTAATATGGTTAATTTCATGTTTTGTGGCTTTCACTTCAAGAAAAGGTATGAAAGGACAAAATATAAAACCAGTAGAAACAAAGCAAACCCTAACCCAACACAACATCTTCTTCCCTTTTCTCAAAGACCTCGCCCTTGTTTAAGGGGACATTAATAACAAATCTTCTCTTTTGCTTTCATATTAAAGATGTTCTTCTCCCTTTGTCTCATTTGTCCTCACTGGGTGATTTAGCATCATGTAGCATCTAGGAGCTGTCTCTGGTTAGGATGAATGGAAGGTAAAACTCAAGTGTGTTGAAGAATGCATATTATCCTTTATAAGAAGAGCAGGCTTGAATATCAGGAATGCTTTAAGATAGTCAACTTTCAGGTTAATCAAAATGGGAGGCAGGCATAATCTTTTTTGCTATAAAGTGATAATTTGGTATGTCTAGGCTACATCTGCTCCTTCGTCCTCCATTCACATACTTTGCAGCAAATATACTTTGATTGAGGGTACAACACAACACAAAGTCCAACACAATCAGTTTGGATTCATTTTATTCTTTCATAATAATGAATGTTTGAATCCTTAGTATAGATCCCAAACTTTACATGCATCATCTACTTTGCATTCCAGTGACCCAGTGATGCACGGACTATCATTATCCCAGTTTATTAAAGAGTCCAAGGCTCAGCCATGTTAATAAACTTGCCCAAGTTAATAAAACTAGTAAAAAAACAAAACAAAACAAAACAATATATAGAGTTGAGGTTAGACCCGTGGGTGGTCTGAGCCTCTGGGCTGAGCCTGTATATTCTTAACATAGCACTTTTGTAGCAATGTTCCTTAAATACTCTGACATGGCCTACAAGGAGGAGTTCCTGGATACCTGTGTGGCCAGTCTTCCCTATAGGTGCAAAATGGTTTCCTAATGAAAATGGGCAACCTCATCTTCAAAAGTATGGCTCCCTCCTTAAAGTTTTAGGGTCGGACCTTGGTTCAGTTCCAGTTCTACCATTTAATGGCAGTTTCACCTTAGCCACACTCCACAAACCATCTTTGCCCATTTTCTTCCTCTGTAAAATGGGTATGATAATGACTTCCCAGTAGGGCTGTTGCAAGAATTCAAAGGGATGATGTCTATGAGAATACCTAAGGAGTGCTGGGTTGCCAGGTCATACCCTTTCACTTTGCTATTCTTTCCTTGAAACAGTGGCCTCCCTGTTAGTATGGACTTCTGGTTTTCAAATCCTTTTTCTTCACCAAATAATCATCGATAGACAATTGGAGGAGTTTTGGAACATTTGCCTGTATACAATATCCTCATCCTGAACCAAAAAGTTATAAGTCTACATGTGTGAATTTGGTTTCATCACAAGGGAGCTATAAAATAGATTCCTTTTGGTGTAGCTTTTTATTTATCCCCTGCTTTAAAAAAAATATTTTTATATCCTGACATTCATTCCCCCTGCAGTCTTGCACGCAATCCTCCCTTGACCCCATCTGCCTGGGCACTGGGACCTATAGGGCCAGGGTGGCCATTCCCAGAAGGTGATTATTCTGACAGCTCCAGGATTAAGTCCTTGGAATGGGCTGTCCTCTGGGAGGCCCAGCATGTGACCTGATTGTTTTGCCTTGAGGACATTCTTTGAGGGATCTGCATTTCTAATAATTAAGACCCAAGATGCTGTGACTATTGCCCTGGCCGCGTTTTGTTTCCTGCATTTGTGGCAGCATGGCCTGGTTTCATTTCCTTGTAATTAAAGTATTCTGGACACTCGTATGAGTTTTGACCTGAGAGAAGTTATTAGGGTCATCTGCCCTTTGCCAACAAATTAATATCCCCAGAGATGCATTTAGTTAAAATCTCTGGTGACAAGGAATGTTCTCCCTTTATCTCTCCTTCCCTTTCTCCCTCTTTCTCTCTCAGAAAGAAATGTGTTGAGACATCATAGGCCCACAGTAAAGGTTCATTAATTACTTTAAGAAGTTACCTATGACACTGTAGAAGCCAACTTCTAAACTATCTTGGGTGTTCAGACTTCTGTAAGTGCATCACTGCCTGTCCCTCTAGATTTAGAAGGGGTTAACTTGCCAACAACACAAATCATCAAATTGTAAGTAAACTGTTGAAGGCGTCTTTCTCTGTGCAGGATGTTTCCTTTCAGGCCGGTAGATCGGGATGAAGAGTTTAAGGATAATTTTCTCAGTAGGCACTAGGGGTCCTTGAAGGCCTTCTTAATCAGTCTCTCTCTCAATTAAAAGTGAAACATTGACCTCAACTGTGGCTGCCTTCTTGTGAATTTTACGGGAAGCTTATTGAATCATTTTTGCCTTGATTTGCCTAGGTTTCCAAGGTTTCCAAGGTTTCCTACCCTGGCCTTGACTCAGTGGGTCACAGCTATCAAGCTATGTTTCATGATTTTCACCTAGGCATGGACCCCAATTCACAGAATAGGTCAATGCTTGCTAAGCCTTGTGTCCTGAGTTATAAGATTGGTTTGACTTTAGATATGACTTGTGGTCATTTGTTCTTTTAGAAGGAAGTAATGGAGTCTCAGTTTTGCTCTTCAGCCTTCTTTGTTTGTTGAGGGCCACTGTGATACTGGTTCTTAATTCAGTCTTTTAATGGCTTAGGAGTGATCTTGGTAAGCTCATCTCTAATAGACAAGGAAGGGGACTGAAGGTTGGGGTGAAGCTGATTGGTTGCTGGTGTTGGGGTAAATGACCTTGCTGTCCTCGGCAAGCACAAGATGTGTGTCACATATGTGAAAACATGCAGTATTTGCTTGGTGGGCTGTAGTATGTGCCGAGTCATACAGCCTAAGTGTGAGGAAGAGATGGAGGTCTGAACCCTGTGGATTTAATCCTGTCTCTGACAGTTGACAGGGTTGTTATCTTCAGCAGGTTACTTTCATTTTGACAGAAAATTGGAGGGGTGATGATAGTATTATAGGGAAACAAGATTGGTGAAACCAAACTGCCAGTGTTAGTATTTGGTAAGTAAATTTCCCCCTTTCTGCTCTGTCCTAAGTTGGGAGAACTCTTTTTTTTTTTTTGGCATGGGACTCTTTTTCCTTACCCCTTTTGCGCTCAGCTCTCTGTCTCCACCATCTCTTTTTAGCTCTGTCCCTTTACCTTCCAGAATTTCAACATTCAACATTTTAGAAGCCGCCAGCTGGACCCCAAATTATGTCCCGACTCTGAACATTTACATTTTCTGCCTTTATAAACTTTCTAATCAGAGAAACATTTTTATTTTTCCAGCACTTGATAGACAACCGATTATCTCTTCTCCTTTTGATGCCCTGGTCATTCCATTTAAAGCCTTCTTTGGTGTAAGGATTTTCCTTACCAATACTCCTTATAATATTAAGACAGTCCTTTGGAACTTAAAGTATAAATACTTGCTTTCAAGAGCTGAGGGACACCATCTTGGAAATAAGATAATACCAAACTAGGTTTTTTTAAACAGCTTTATAGGGGTATAATTTACATAACATAAAAGTCACTGACTTAACTTCAAGAGTGCAGTTATCTTTAGAAAATTTATAATCTAATTTTAGATAGAAAATAAAATAGAAAATAGAATATTTCTATTTTCCTCAAAAGCCCCTCCCCCAGGCCCAGTTATAGTCAATCCTTTTCCATCCTTAGCCTCAGGAAACCACTAATCTACATTGTTCTTAGTGGTACTGGTCATAATAAGCAAAAAGTGTAAACAACTTAAATGTCTGTCAGCTAGTGAATAGATGAACAAAATTTGCTCTACCCATTAAGTAGAATACAATCTGGCAAAAACAAACTACAAAGAGACAAAAAACCACCATACTGATACAAGCTACGTCAGTGGACCTCAAAAAATACTATGCACGTATTAATTATGCTAAGTAAAAGATGTTGGAAGCAAAAGACCATATACTGTATCATTCCATTTTTACGAAATGTCCAAAAGAAGGCAAATCTAAAGTAGATTGTTACCATTGATTCCCGTTAGGCAAATACACCTCTACTTTTTGACCCCTTAAGGTGCCTTGGGTCTCTGGGGATAATCCTCTTTTTAAAAAAAACATAGTTAAAAAAAAAAAAACATAGTTAATTTACACTTTCCTACGTTTGTTTTTCCACTTTGTCTGCTGAGGGAAGAAATCCAGAAGCCAGAGAAGGAAATAGTGGCTTTGCTTGGTCTGTATAAAAAGAACTGTATTCCTTCTCTGCTTTCCTGAATCTTGCCTGACTTCTCAAAGCCCATGTGGGACCACACTTCATTTTTAACTTACAGTATTAGGAAATATATAGTGTCTGCTGAGACCTGGTGGCAGGCAGGAATGTTTAAACTGATCGTTTGTTTCAAACATAAGCTATTTGTAATGCATGATTCATCTGTTGCTAGAAGGTACTTGGCATCTTTTGCATATACCGTGGTTCAACTTATGACAACATTGATAGCTTGGAAGGAAAAAAAATAATCAGGAGTTTGTTCATCAGAGTCTTCACGGATTCCACATTTTTGGAATTGAAAATAATGCCATTGTAGCCTATTTGAGACTGGCATCTTGGGAAGGGGGGTTGGTGTGCTAATGCTGGCAAAACAAAAATTAAGATGCTTTAGAAATGAGCAGTCAAATGTCTCCTAAACGCCACTGGTTATTTTCATAGACAACACCTTTCATTTCATTTCATTTTTTGTCCCTTTTTTCTATTTATAAGATAATATGTACTATAGAGGAAAAGTTGAAAAGTGGGAAATGAAACTATATAAGAAGATAAATTTCCATGTAAAATTTCTACTCTCATGGATTCTTTTTGGCATCCTTCTGGTGGATTCCCTTTGCACTTATTTATTGCATATGTGTGTGTCTGTAAGTGCTTAGATATTTAATCGGGCTCATACTGCATATATACTGTGTCTAGATATTGTCATGTGATATTTTATTATGAACATTTTCCTCTATGTCATTAAATATTCTGGAAGATAAAGTTAAGGGTCCATAGTAGCCTAACATTTGGGTGTAGGATATTTAGGTTGTTCCCTATATACAAAGAGAGAGAGAGAGAGAAAGTGGTGTGTGTGTGTGTGTGTGTGTGTGTGTGTGTGTGTGTGTGTATGTTGAACTTTTGCTCTAACTCAAGCATATTTTCTCAATTCCTGGACCAACTACAACAACCCTTTTTCTAGGTGAATTCCCCATTCCCCAACTGTTAAGACACTAGGACTGTTTCAGTATTCTTTTTGAAGATTTTTTTTGTTTATTTGACACAGAGAGAGAGACAGCCAGAGAGAGAACACAAGCAGGGGGAATGGGAGAGGGAGAAGCAGACTCTCAACTGAGCAGGAGCCCGATGCAGGGCTTGATCCTAGAACCCTGGGATCACACTCTGAGCGGCAGGCAGACGCTTAACAACTGAGCCACCCAGGCATCCCATGGTATTCTTTTTACACTGTTAAAAATTCCAGTGAAGATCTTTGAGCAGAGATTTTTGAGCGTGTCTCTACTTCCTTTGGACAAACTCTGAAAAGTAAAATAAATGTCCAATGGTGTAGACATTAAAAAGGATTGGAGTTGTCTCTGTTCTCTGAATGCTCTTATTATTATTAATTATTATTATTATTATTATTTTATTTTTAAGTAATCTCTACACCCAACATGGCTCTAAACTTAGAAACCCAAGATCAAGAGCCAAATACCAAGAGAGTGACTGGTATAGCAATTAAGAGTCTTCATTGACTAGGGATGTAGTGTAATATGAATGGACCACAAATTAAATGCCATATACCTGTCTCTGTCTTTTCGTAGACCAGAACTTTTGCTCTTTGTGATAAAAAATCATGCACGTAGCAGTGCCACAGAATGGTCACAGAAGAGGACCCTAGAATCAGTTTTGCAAGTTTTAATGACAAGTCCGCCATCTGATGGTCGTGTGACAACGTAGCATTGTTTTCTGTTCAGTAGAGATCCCAATACTTAAAAGATGGTAGAGGTGTGAGAATGAAAGAACACACGTGCCTACGTGATAAAAAGAGTGCTTGACATATAAGAACTATGAGCAGTGTCAGGAGGTGTTGTGTTAGCATGTGTCATTATCACTGTCATTATTATTAAATCCTGGAGTTTGGGATGGGATAGAAGACCGGCGCTCGGGAGATAGGGTGGATTTATTCGTTTCCTAGGAGTGCTCCATCAGATGATCACAGAGTTGGTGGCTTAACAACAGAAATTTATTCTCTCACTGTTCGGGATGACAGAACTCCAAAATCAGCGCACCACTGGATCATAATCAAGGTGTTGGCAGGGCCTCTGGTGGTTCTGGGGGAGCATCGATCCCTTTTTCCAGGTGTTCATTGGCTTATGGCTGCGTCCCTACAGTTTATGCCTCCTCCACATCACCCTCTTCTCTTCTGGGTGTGTCACATCCCCCTCTCCAACTCTCTTGTAAGGACACTTGTCATTGGATTTAGAACCCACTCAGATAATCCGGGATAATCTTCCCAATGCAAGATCCTTAATTTAATCACATCTGTGAAGACCCTTCTTCCTTATAAGGTAACATTTACAGGTTACAGGGTTAGGAACTGATATCTTTGGGAGGCCATTATTCAGCTTAATACAGTAGGTTGAAAATGAAACTTGATTTTCCATTTTGCAGGGATATAGGTCATCCTGAAGTTTTTATCATGTCTATAGAACAAATGTCAGTATCAGTGGGGACGTGTTGTGAATGGTGCTTTTTGTTTTCTGCAAGCTTGGCTGCTCCCATCTCCTTTAATATTCTAGTAAAGTTTATTTTATGAATAGAAATGCCTGCAGCAAAAACCTCTTATTGATCACCTGTGGATCAATATGTAATATTTATATTTCACCGAATCTTCACACTGTATTTCAGGTTTTGCTCCTCTGTCAATTTTGAAATGATCTGTGCTAATTCCATTTTGCAATGACCTGGGTCTTCTCTACTGACTTAATTTCTTCTCATTCCGTGGAAAGTCTTTCTTATCACCCCAGGGGCTGCTGAAGGATGTTTTTTCACTGATGAGGCATAGTATAGTTAGTCAATGATACATTTGTTGTAAAAAATTCTTTTTCCATTGTAGTCCAAACTTAAATTTCCCTAGCGTTCATTTGCTTTCTCTATTTTGGAGTGCACTTAAAAATACATTTGCAGTCGCGATTGCCTGGGTAAGTTATAAATCCTAGATATTAGAATTTTTATGCTTTAGAAATAATAAATGAGAGCTTACCAATTAAAGATAAAAAATTACTTGGCTGAGATAGTAGAATATTTTATCAGTATTATTAAAATTTAAGGGCAGCTGAAATGCCACAGGAATCTTTGCACAACATTTTAGTTTAAAAAGTTGGCTTAGGGATAACTTACATTCTTTTCTTCAATTTTACATCAAAGAGGATATTATATAAATTTCAAGAAAAAAAGTATAGAACTCTTGTTGCACTGATTCAAATATAGAACTGTGTGGTTTTACCCTTTATAGTTAGAAATCATTTCTTTGTGTATCTTGGGTTCCTAATAATCTAGTTTTCACTTTTTCAAACTAATGTTATTATCACACATGGAATAAATAGCCTCACGGGATTTATTATAAAGCAAAAGATTTAAAAAACTAATATTTTCTCTGTACATATGCCTGCTGCTTATATGGAAGTATATTTTGTAAATTATCACAATAGGCTTTTCATTCTGATTTTTGTTTTTCTCTATTTTCTTCTTTATTTTTTATTCCATTATTCTTAACAGTTCTGTGGTGTTCTGATTTATTCTCTGTAGGTCATTGTGACTTCTTTGCAACATCATCACAATTTTCCATAGCTTTGTAAATAACCTCTCTGGAAATTGATGATTTCTAGAGAATAACCTGGAATCCTAGGTAGGCACTAAAAAAATAAAATAAAAGATTGCCTTTTCAGAAAATGATCCTATTAGGAGAAGCAGAATTCTGTATCTTGCACAAACAAATTGATACCTAAGTAGTGTGCATTTTTAAGCAGTCATTTGTGAAATGATGTGGACTTAATGGCAGATTAAAACAACTACCCGCTGGGCTATTTCAAAAAAACAAAAACCTTCCAATTAAGATGAATCCATGAGAATGTGAAATCAATCCACCATAACACAGAGCATCTTCTATGTGAAGGACACTCTGCTACTGACTGGATAGTGGAGGGAAGAGAGGAGGTGTAAATCATCTCAGTCCCCAGAATCTACAGCAGTGGTTCCCAGTGGGGGCTCTTGTGCTGTGAGGCGGACATAGGGCAACATCTGGAGACATGTTTTGTTGTCACCACTTGGGGAGGGTGCTGCTGACACCTAGTGGATGGAGGCCAGAGATGCTGCTAAACATAGTACAAGGCACTGGACAGACGTCACAAATTTTCTGGTCCCAAATGTGACTAGTTCTGAGGCTGCAAAACCCTGGTCCAGAGAAAGGGGGAAAGCACACATAGAGTTTTGATATTTCAAGCTGGTCATAATAATGCCCTGGACATTTTATTAGGGGTTCAGAGGAAAAGAGAGATTCTTATAGATTATGTAGGGATGGAATGTAAGGTCAGAGCTCATGGAAGAAAATAGGCAAGAGAGCATGAGGTCATTTCACAGAAAGAAATGGCAACACAAAGATGATATTTGTAATTCTGAATGATGACTGTTGCATGCCCTCAGATGAGTTTGAGTGGATGCGTGACCAGTTAGAACAAACACATGCCTTTATATGTAGTTGTGCTTACAGACCTTATATCAGCCTTGGAACAGCTACCTTTTCCCTAGATTCAATCAATAGTCCAGTCTCAGGGCACCTGGGTGGCTCGTTCGGTTGGGTGTCTGCCCTGGGCTCAGGTCATGATCTCCAGGTCCTGGGATCAAGCCTCTTGTCGCTGTTCAGAGGGAAGGGTTCTGCCTCTTCCCCTGCTCCTGTGCACTCTCTCTCCCTTTCAGCTGATAAATAAAATCTTAAAAAAATTCCAGTCTTGTTGGAACTAATTTGGGAATAAACTGGAATGGATTTATCTCTTTGAAGCCCTTGAATAAGACCTTTTGACTTGATCTGATAGGCACAGTATAGGCTGTGAGACCATAAAATAAACTTTCAAATTAAGGATTAATGAAGTTCTTTTTCCCTCCACTTCTATCCACATTTTCAGTGTGTTTTTAAAAAGATGGTAAGTGTATAATTGAATCTTCTCATGGGGATGTCCTATGGCAGTTACTAGGCAGAGCTTCCTGACTTTGGCTTTGTGTGTTATCTTTCCTGAAAATTTTGGATATTTCTAATAGTAGTCATTGGTCATGGCAGGCCAGGAGAAAGACGTGATGATGATGGCAGTATTCTAAGGGGTTTAATTTGGGGACAATATGCAAAATGACTTGGAATGAGAAGAAACAAGAAAGGAATACTTTTTTATTATTAAAAATTTTTTTAAGTTTATTTTAATTCCAGTTAGATAACATCTAGTGTTATATTAGTTTCAGGTGTACAACATGGTGATTCAGCAACTCCATACATCATCTGGCACTCATCGCAACACTCCCCATCATGCATTTAACCCATCCACCCACATACCTCTTCTCTGGTAACGCATCAGTTTGTTCTCTAGAGTTGAGTCTGTTTCTTAATTTGTCTCTCCCTGCCCCCTTTGCTCACTTGTTTCTTAAAGTTCCACATATGAATGAAATTATATGGTATTTGTCTTTCTCTGACTTATTTTGCTTAGTATTATACTGTCTGGGTCCATCCACGTTCTTGCAAATGGCACGACTTCATTTTTTTTTTTTAAGATTTTATTTTTTTAAGTAATCTCTATACCCAATATGGGGTACAAACTTATAATCCTGAGATCAAGAGTTGCATGCTCTCCTGACTGAGACCCCAAGATTTCAGTCTTTTTTTCAGCTCAAAAATATTCCATTGTATCCACATCTTCTTTATCCATTCATCTGTTGATGGACACTTGGGTTGCTTCCACATATTGGCTATTGCAGATAATGCTACTATAAACATAGGGGTGCATGTTACCCTCTGATTTAGTGTTTTTGTACTTTTTGGGTAAATACCCAGTAGTGTGATTGCTGGATTATAGGGCGGTTTTAAGGTTTTGAGGACTCTCCATACTGCTTTCCAGAGTGATGCACCATTTTGCATTCCCACCAACAATACAAGAGGGTTCCTTTTTCTCCACATCCTCACCAATACCTGTTGTTTCTTGTGCTGTTGATTTTAGCCATTCTGATAGGTGTGGGTGATGGTGCGTTGTAGCTGATTTTCATTTCCCTTATGATAAGTGGTGGTGAGCATCATGTGTCTGTTGGACATCTGTATGTCTTCTTTGGAGGAATGTCTGTTCATGTCTTCTATTTTTTAACTGAATTGTTTGTTTTGGGAATGTCGAGTGTTATAAGTTATTTATATATATTGGATACTAACCTTTTATTGGAGATGTTATTTGCAAATATCTTCTCCTGTTGGTTGCTTTTTAGTTTTGTTGATTGGTTTCTTCACTGTGCAGAAGCTTTTTATTTTTATTTTTTAAGTTAGTTATTTAGTTAGTTAGTTTATTTATTTATTTGTTTGTTTATTTAAAGTAATCTCTGCACCCAACATGGGGCTCAAAGTCATGACCCTGAGATCAAGTGTCTCATCCTCTGCCCCCTAAGCCAGCCTGGTGCCCCCCTGAAGACTTTTATTTTGATATAGTTCCAATAATTTATTTTTGCTTCTGTTTCCCTTACCTCACGGGACCTATCTAGAAAAAAGTTACTATGATCGATGTCAGAGAAGTTACTACTTCTGTCTCTTCTAGGATTTTTACAGTTTCAGATCTCACATCTAGTCTTTAATCCATTTTGAAGTTATTTTTTGTGTATGGTGTAGGAGGAAGAAAGGAAGACTTTTTAAATTGTCTGGGTCCAAGCATTGGGATTAGAAATTAAATGCCATGAGGCGCCTGGGTGGCTCAGTGGATTAAAGCCTTTGCCTTCGGCTCAGGTCATGATCTCAGGGTCCTGGGATCGAGCCTCTGCATCGGGCTCTCTGCTTGGCAGGGAGCCCGTTTCCCCCTCTCTCTCTCTGCCTACCTCTCTGCCTACTTGTAATCTCTCTCTGTCAAATAAATAAATAAAATCTTTAAAAAAAATTAAATGCCATATGCTGGGGGTGTGATTATTAAAGAATTGTTATAATCAAATCTCTGTCATCTTCTGGTAAGTGATTTAATAAAAGGGGATAAATGTATGAATTGATTAAAATAATTCACGTAACCATACCTGGCCCAGGGGAGGAGTGATTTTGAAATGGAGAGACATTTGCTAAAGGCATGATTATTAAAGACTCAGTAAAATCTACTATTTCTCCTCTTTCTTAATTGATTTGATACAATGGTAGTTAAGGTATGGATTCCATGGAATTATCCACATAAAATACTTGGACTAGGGAAGGAGTGGTTTTGAACCCATTCTCTGGTATGTTCCATTTCGGCCAGGAGTTAGGGGGCAGAAATTAACCTTTGAACGCTTCATTATCAGGAAGATGATAATAAATTGTATGTACTCCAGAGCTTGAACTCTAAGGACTGTATGAGATCATGCATGTAAACCTGGAGAACATTGCCTGGAATCTTCTAAGTGCTCAAACAATGAATAGAACAAATCTTACAATGTTTATGCAATATGTGGAGTCAAATGGAGAATGCAAAGTTAACCGGGAGATATTGAGTGTTTCTTACTGGAGTCATAAAGGTGCATTAAGAAAGTTAGGATGGGGAGTCAGTTTTGAGGTGAGAGATGGTGTAAAGTTAGTTTGAGATAAAGACGTCATGCATCAGAACAAAATGCTTCGTGGGTGTTTGGAGGATGTAGCTAGTATCTGAGAGACCAAGGCAGGGTATACTGGTTTGGAAATCGATGTGAAATGAGATTTTGAATCAGAAAGTGTGGCAGAATGTTTCTGTTTTAGCTCTTTGGGTCTCTGTTGTTTACTGTGTGCTGTTCTAACCTCCTTTGGGCCTAGGAGAGGCCAGGAAACACAATTCTAGGCAATGAAAGCATATCCACTATTGCCATCATGATGCTGTGTAACAAGTCAACCTGAAGCACAATGGTTTACATAAGTACATATTTCTTACTCATGGCTCTGTGGGTCTGCAGAACTATAACGAGGCTGGGCCAGGCTGTATTGCTACTCCAGGGTACATGGTGAATATGAATCTGCCCAAGATGGCTTTCATTTTCACTGGACTAGAGACGTCCTTGGGGGTGTTCTTCTCATGGTGAATTGTGTGAAAGCACTAGGCCAACTGCAAAAGCAAATTTTAAGCTTCTGCTCACATCTTATCTCCTAACATTCTACTGACCAAAGCAAGTTGTATGGCCAAGCCCAAGGTCATTGATCAGCGTGTCTGCCATGAAACCATAGCAGGGGTGTGAGTTTTTTATAGTGCTACAGGGAAATGAGGAATCAGGGCCAATGATTCACTCTTCCAAAGAAACAAGAGGAAATCGGCTGGAGGCAGGGATTTTTGAGAAACTTTTATGTTCATGGAAAAAAAAAAAAAGGGAGAGAGAGAGAGAGAGATTGACAGGAACAGCGGTGCTGCTTCCCTGCCTTCTTCTTGCCTCCTGTGTGGACTCGTTGACTGGTTCCGTGGCATCCTTCTTGCAGTCATGACAAAAAGGCCAAGAGCATCATGGAGACACAGTCTTGCTATTGTCCAGCGTTTGAAGCAAGGGCAGAAATTGCCTGCCTGCAGTTTTATTGATAGTTAAGCCATTAAGTCATGTTTTCTGTTATATACAGTGAGAAGCAATGCTAATGATCCAGTAAAGGTATAGGAAAAGGAAAAACAAAAGCAGAAATTCAAGCCAAACCTTGGGTTTTACCCACATTTGGAGTATGAGGGTGCATGGTGCCTAGCATGTAATATATACTCAGAAATGTTTGTTGTCTTGGATTGATTTAAAGGAGTCAGACAGGCCATGTTCCCTGCTTCTCCATACATCTATTATTCCACTCCTGGGTCATTCTCCTTTGCTCCCATCCCAGAGAAACCTGTATCACCACCAGCATAATAATGATATTGTATTATCATCATCTGATGTCCTAGGGTTGATATCCAGCTGTTCTAAATAGAGCAGGTTTCTGTCAAAGAGATTTCACTTAGGAGTAAGCATGACAGTATTCAAACTACTGCCACCCAGGGAGAAAGTCTTTATTTACCATTCTTCCTAGTTGTCAGTCTCTAGATAGGTATGTGCTCATTATTTTTTTCTTCCTTCATCTTCTCCCGTATTCACAAAGAGAAAAGTTTGTGTTCTTAAAGGATGGTCTGATGTCAGTGAGTTCATTCTTTCCTCCTAGGTCATTTTACAATTAGATTCTTATGTGAATGTGATTTCTATCTCATGCAGTTATGGGCAGTTGCATGCAATATTAAATTGCAAGGCTGTCTTTGAAACTGAAGGCAATGAAAGCATAAGTATCACCTTTTTGGGTTTGTAGCTTTTTGACTCTCATTGCTTATCAGAATGGCAACAGTTACTGCGTTTGTATTATTGTTGTATATGGCTCATTTTTATGAATGGGACATAACAAATGAGGATTTATGGCACAGAACTTTTCTTGGAGAGGGTAATCATAACTAGTAGAACACTAAACTGCCCTAAGCTAGTCTTTCTGATGTTTTTATCAGACAGATGAGCACATACCCACCTTGCCTGTCGGCACCAAACCTCTCTGAAATTTATTTTAGAACCTACTATCCTTTAGGATGATTTGCATCTGGGTTTCCTGTGAAAAATTGTTCACATGCTGGGGGATAGAAACTACAGATTTTAGGATTTCACTTCCGAATAAAATTTAATAAAATCAGAGAGGCTCTCATAGGCTTGTAGACTTTTAGTTTTTCCAGAGAAAGACACTAAGGAAAAGTATGTATTTATCATCATGATAATCTTATAAAAGGAAGTATCTTAGTATCCAGTCAAAATACTGTTTTCCAAAGCTCGGTAGGCCTACTCTTTTCTTCTCGACACCTTTCACTGTAGGTATGTGATTCATTTGTAACATCACTAAATCTGTTGTGTTCTGCATTTCTTTTTAATTTCCTCCCATTTCCTTGTTGATTTTTTAAAAAATCTACCTACGGTAAAATTCACTCTTTATGATGTATAGTTTTAGAGATTTTGGCACATGCAGGAAGTTATGCACCCACCAGCATGGTGCCACAGAAAACACTTTCATCGTCCCCAAACTGCCTTTGTGTTGCTTCTCTGTAGTTGATCCCTCTCTCCTTCCCCAACCTATGGGCAACCGCTAATCTGTTTCCATGCATATATGTGTTTCCATCTATTTTGCCTTAGCTGTAGATAATTTTTTCTGTTGAAAAGTTAATTGCCTTGCAAATTTTGTTTTCTTATTTAGGCCAAATGATTATTCAGATGAATGCTACCAACATGAGCCATCATATTTTGCTGCAAATCTCATAATAATATTAATTACTCCAGCTAGTGAGCACATATGTGTGTGTTGTGTGTTGGGCACTGTGCAAAGCTTGTTTATGGACTTCACTGAATGTTCATACTCCTCCATTCTGAACAATACAACTAGTTCCATTTTACAGATGAAAAAAGCAAGGCCAAGAGCAAGTCCGTGACTTAGTTAGCCGGAAGTGAAGTCATTATTTGAACCAAGGCAGTCACACTGTTTTCACCCCCCTTTCCCTCACGACACTAGAATGCTTCCTCACATAAAAACTCACACTTACTGAATGTGCATCTGGCACATGCTAAATGTTGGGTCCCATCTGTCACATGCGTTCTCTCATTAAATCCTCACAGTGGCCCCTTGATGTAAGTAAGCGTTACAGTTGTCCCCATTTTACAGAGAAGACAGAGGCAAGGAGGGCTGATATTGTGGTGCCGAGGCCACACAGATGGCTAAGTGATGGTTTTGTTTCAGTCTTGAATCTGAGTTACTGCAAAGTCTGCTCAGCCCTAATCACTGCTTCTCTGAATCAGGTTAGGTCTTTAAGAATTAAAATGGATCGTGTGCCAGCATAAATGACAACGAATGAAAAAATGCCATTAATGATTCAGTGGAGGGAGGGAGCTAGAAGTCCAGGCAGTGGACTGAAGTACCATTAGTCTCCATCTCTAGCCAGGAGAATGACTGGCAGAAGTGCAGACCATGCGACCAATAGGAATCTTGGGAGATAGCGTGTGCACGTAACAGCTGAGAACATTTTGGATTTGCATTCATGTTCAGAGAGGATGAAAGGCAGTGATGCTGTGTGTGGGTCAGCTTTCTTGCTCCGTTCCCCAGCTGGCTAGCCCCACTTAACAACTCCTTCAGTGTGGTTTGCTGGAATCCTCCTGGGTGCTGGAGGATATGAGTATAGGTTTCTGGCATTTCAGCAAATTTAGTTGCTTTTTTGGCTGTGTTCTCACTGTGTGACCTTGGTCTCTCTCTGTATCCCTCTTCCTTTATCTCTGATATCTGTTCTCCTCTATCTATGCTCCCATTCTCATGATGTTCCAGCGGGAGCAGAAATGCCTTGCAGAGTTTGAACACAGTGACTGGAAGCCTCTGGTTTTTCTTAAGGGTCTCCTACCCTTCACTGCCAGCCTTGGGGTGATGTGTGAGTTCCACTGTGTTTGCTGGCAAAAAGGCCTGGTCCTAACGTTCTCCTGTGTGACACACTCGGGACTCCCGTTTTAGTGAGCTGAGCAGATTGGCGCTGGATTTCTTTGAAAGAGAACAGACCATGGGATTCCTGATCTTTTTTTCTTTTCTTTCACTTTTGCATTGAGATAAAATCCACAGTTGTACAACATTGCGAATGTACTAAATACCACTCAATTGCACATTTTATAACGCTGAGTGGTTAACTGTATACATTACGTGAATTTGTCGTAAGGTATCCCAAGATATAGCCTTGCCAACCCACTGAAGTGTGTACATTGTGATTTTATGTGCACAGTCCCGAAGAAGGACACGTTGAAATTTCGCATGCATGAAATACGTCAGGGGAGCTTGTCAAAATATGGGGCTCTAGGCTCTGTTCCGAGACAGAGACTCCGTATGTCTGTGAGTGGTGCTCAGGGGTTTTGGGTCACTGTTGAATGTGCTGTAGACAGATGAGTCTGCATGGTGAACCACTCTTTGAGCAGCTCCCTGATAGATAATCTCTGAAATCCTGGGTCCAACTTCCTTCTCTTCATCTCTTCATTTCAGACCATTTTCCACACCTTGAACGCCAGCCTCCTGGGATGACCCCAGGACCCAACCACACTGTCTTTCCTTCCCCAGTGTGTCTGACAGCACCCTTTCATTTCCTTGTAATGTGTTCCCACCTCATACAAAGATACATTTCTATTCCTCCTTATAAGGCTCCGTGCAGCCCTGTGCTTCCTTTCCTTTTAGCACTTAGCACGGTGCACAGTTCACATGGTGGGGGACTTTCAGTTCAGGGTGATGAGGGCCAGTCCACCTACTACTTTTACTAGCTGTGTGAATTTGAGCAAGTTAATCCTTCTGAGAGTGCTTCCTCCTCTGTATAAAAGGGATGATTAACAGTACCTGGATCTGTAGGATGACCGTGGGGTGGGATGAGCCAATACCTATAAAAATATGCCTGGGACAGAGTAGGTACTCAGTCACTGATTTTATTATTTTTTAATGTGTTTTACTTATTTGATTGCTTCCTCTACTAATCTGTGAGCTTCTTGACAGTGGGGATTTTTCCTTGATATCTCCGTTACTTATAAAGAGCCTAGTATCTAGAAGGTGTGATCAGGACAACCAGGTGGCTCAGTTGATCAAGCATCTGTCTGATCTCAGGGTGCTGGGATTGAGTCCCATGTGGGGCTCCCTGTTCAGCAGGGAGTCTGCTTTCCCTTTGCCCTCCCCCCTCCCCCATTCACACTCTCTCTTTCTCCTCTCTCTTTCAAATAAATAAGCAAAATTAAAAAAAAAAGTTGATCACACATGCACACTTTTTTTTTTTTTTTTTTGAGAGAGGGAGATAGAGAGCATGAGCAGGGGATGGGTGGAGAGGGCCAGAGGAAGAGGGAGAAAGAGAATCCCCGGTAGGTTCCGTACCCAGTGTGGAGCCTGACAATGCGGGGCTTGGTGTGGCGCTTGATGCGGGGCTCCATCTCATGATCCTGAGATTATGACCTGAGCCAAAATCAAGAGTTGAACACACAACTGACTGTTCCACCCAGGCATCCCCCCTCCCAATTTTTAAAGGAGTTTTCTATATCCTGGGGACTCTTGAATGAACCAGTGAATTTTATGAATCCCCCTAACCCTTTTCTGTATTATTTACATGATTTTCTCATTTGAGTTCATCTCTTAAGACATATGCTGCCTTGTAGCCACCTTCCTTCACTGGCTGTTTGTTGAGCCCAGGCTTATATTCTGCTGAGCTGGCGTTCCTTCCAGCCTTCCCCTTCCCCACTAATGACTGACTGACAGGGGGATGGCGCATGTGCTGAGGCAGCACCCTAGGGGCTCATGGGCTTGTCCCTAACTGAAAGGGGAAAAGGAATTCTATCTTTTCTGTTAATGGGAAGAGAAAGCCACCGGACCTCTGCGATTCGTTCTGCAGGGTTCCAGAATGTGATCTGTGTGGCTGAGTGTATATGTGTTTGTGTAAAAATATCCCTTCGTTTAAAGTGCCATAGCTACTGCCAATAAGTTTCAAGATAAGGAGATGGGAATTCGTTAAGAATAAAGAAATGCCACAATAAGAAAGAGAAAACTGTTTTTCAGAAGCCCTTAAAAATATATTGGAAATAGATGACACCACCACTCTCTAGAGAGTATAGCATTAGGAACACACAGGGCTATGTGAAAAGTCTTTGCTATCACTTAGGGAGATAATTTGGAACCCTAAATCTTGAGGAGTTACCATTTTTGAGTATTCATCGAAGAAAATGAAAGCAGAAACTTTAACAGACACGTGTTTGCCAAGTTATTGCAATAATCATTGTATCATCATTTACAATAACCTAAGGGTTGGAAACAACCAAGATATCCCTAGAAAAAGGAGTGAAGTTATGACATATGCTGTTACATGAATGAGCCTTGAAAACATGAGGCTAAGTGAAAGAAGCCAGACAGAAAAGGCCAAATATTGTTTGATTTCAGCTATATGTGATACTTAGAGTCATCAAATTCGTAGAGACAGAAAAAGAATGGAGGTTGCCAGGGGCTGGAGTGGGGGGATGGGAGTTATTTAGTGGGTACAGAGTTTCATTTGGGATGATGAAAAAGTTCGGTAAAAGGATAGTGGTCATCGTTGCACAACACGATCGAAGTACGAAATGACACTGAATTTTCCAGTTAAAAATAATTAGAAGGTAAATTTTTTGTTTTATATATTTTACCACATTAAAAAAAATACCGCCCAAAGAATAAACAGCTAAGAAGAACGTTGTAGGAGAAGCAAGCTCCTCCTTTGGTCAGTGCTAGCTGAGATTTTTTTCCCCTGCTACCCTGCACATTCCCTTTATGGGGTGCTCGTTTGTTTCTAGCTGCCTTGAGTTGGAAGCAGAGATTTTTGCCTGGCAACCTGCAGGCTGTAACTGGCCCATGGAGGAGTTTTGTTTGAGCTGCACTGTTTATTTCAAGTTTGCTATGAGATACTTGGCATCAAAAATAGAAACTGGATTCCAGTGTCTTAAAAACCTCATAGCCTGGCCACAGTGGATCCACATTGTGCACCTCAGTGATGTACCCTTAAAAGGAGCCCTGTGAGCTCGAGAGAGCACACAGGTGGGGCACCTGCCTGCCCTGAGGGGAAGTGCAGTTGTAGCCCACAACTGAACCCCCCTTTGTACCGAGTCTGGGAGGGGATCACTTCAGCTGTTGATCATTGTCTCTGTTCTCCTGCTTTCAAAAAGGATTTGATCATTGTTATGTAAAGTAGCCTTTGTTTATGGCCCCTACATTGTTTATTTCTTCCTGTAGGCCTGTTGGCTCAAAAGCCCCCAGAGTTTTTAAGGGCGCAATTATTTTTAAAGTAGCCTATATAATTAGATTTGAGCTATTTAGAGCCTATTTTGTGTACCCCCCAAAACCTCACCAGATAACTTTATCCACTGATGAGATGGGGTCTTGTAGTGATAGCCTCAAATTGCTACAGCCCTTTCAAGCCCCAGACCCACACGTCGCTGGAGTGCTGCCAAGGACGTCACCAAGTTACTTCTTCCCTTCTGGATGGCGGCTTCTTCATGGAAGCCTCTGTACAACGTTATGGGCTGAAAGTCTGAGTCCCTCCTAAATTCACGTTGAAGCCCTAACTCCCAATGTGATGATGAGGATTTTGGGAGGTGACTAGGTTTAGATGAAGTCATAAGGGTGGGGCGCTCCCCGTCCCCCCTCTGTCTCTCTCTCTCTCTCCACACATGCCCACACCCATGCACTGAGCAAAGGCCACGTAAGGACAAAGCTAGAAGATGACTCTCTGCAAGCCAGGAATCTAGCCCTTACAAGGAACCAAATCTGCTGGCACCTTCATTTGGACGTCCAGTCTCCAGAAATGTGAGAAATGAATGTCTTTTGTTTCAGCCAACCAGCCTGTGGTATTTTGGTCTAGCAGCCAGAGCTGACTAAGCCAGAAAGCTTCATGCTACAAGGGACTTCTCTCTCCTACATCCCTATCCAAGTGCCACCCAACAAATTATTTTGTGTGTTACTATCTCTTATGGCTCTATCTTTTCCTTTGATCAATCCCCAATTCCTCAAACTCTCTACAATTAATATATATTTTTTCTTATCTGAAATTACAAGTAGAATTCACTAGACAGAGGAGAGAGAAGGTGAAGAAGAGTTCGATGGCATTAAGGGGACCTCTTATCCCCCCCATCGAGATGGGAAAAGCAGTAAAATGGGCAGTGAGGACCCTTACATTTGCCAGAGCTGGGAGAGAGAGAGTATTACTTGTCTCTTGGCACGTGGCTGGGCCTTCCAATAATCGGCATTATCTGCATCTGCACTTGGATATTTTACAAGAGGCTCTACACTGATGACAGCCCTCGAGTCTGTAAAAATGTGAGTGGCATATGCCTGGAGTGTACCTCTCATTGGTCAAGGATTACATTTGTGGGGAAGCACACACCTAAAGCAGCTTTGGTCTCATCGCGGGCTCTGAATCCAAGGTGAAAAGGCTGCAGGAGCTGGTCACAGGCAGTGGAAATGCGTACCTAGCATGGATTGATGGTTCTGGTTGATCAGGATTTGCAGGAAATGGGGTAATGCAATTACCATCCTCGGCCAGCTCTCTGTAGGGTGTTCTCACAGATCAGTGGCAAAAGGTTCGTAGGCGATTTTCTTCCCCATTATATTGTGAGATGTACAAGCCTTCCTACTGATACTGCTAGGGAGAGATTTTTAACGGATTATGAGACTGCTGTTTAAAAAAATGATTTCCAGTTAAATACCTTTCAGTATTAAAATGGTAAAGTTCTAAAGAATGGGGGAATTCCTCCAAAATAATTGCTTCTCAAGGAGCTTAGTTTGATTGTCTTATAAACAACTTTAACTTCATTCTTTTCTTCTTTCCTATGACAAACGAGAAAAGAAGTCTGCATTTCATCGAACAGTCAGATTTCCAATGTGGTGTTTACTTGCATTTTCCATTTCTACTGCAGCCAGGAAATCAAATCCAAAGGATTAAATGCCCCATTCGAAATGTAATGGAAAATTAAAGAAAAAAGGGGAAGTTCACCAATAAATGAGGAAGACTCTGTTCACAGTTTCTAAATGATACCCGGGAATGCCAACAAACTGGGCAAAGGTGTCCTTGCGTGCACAGGCCATCCGTGTTAGCTTCCTTTAGCTTCCCCCTGGTGTCGCAAGGTTAATTTTCCTACAACCATCATTGCTAATAGTGGCCATGCTTTGAATGTTTTCTGTGTGACAAGCCCAGTGCTTTTTATCCATTATTTTCCTAATTCTTTAAAACTCCTCGAAGTACATATTTTAATTACTCCCAGTTTAGAAGGGAAAACCAGACGTGGGCAGTTAATGTGCTCAAGTTCACAGAACTAGTAAATGGTGGAGTAAAGTTCCAAACCATCTTCTCCATGACTCCATACCCACAGCCCAGGTCCCTGTGTGCACTGCCAGGAACAGTTGCCTTCAATTTACCTCCCTTCGCTTAACACATATGGTCAGGGGTTTGGCGCCCTCATTGCTTTTGAATCGATCAGGGTTTTTTCTTTTCCATCGGAGACCTCTGGGGCCCAAAGGCGTAACAGTCACATACTAGTCAACAAGTACGTATATAAGGGGTCTACTAGAGACCAGGTACTGGGTCAGGGGCTGGGAAACAGAAGAGAGACTACGAGAGAGTGCCCCGCTGTCATGGAATTTTCATTCTCGGTGAGACAAGACAATGAAAAAGTAAACACTGGTTGCTCATTGTGATGGGTACCAGGAAAGAATTCAGCAGGATCATGAGACAGAAAACAGTAAGTAAGGGCCCATGGAGAAGGCTCTCTGAAAAGACGATGTTTCTACTAAAACTTGGAGAGGAGGAAAGAGCAAGGCCTGCCAACAGCCAGGAGGAAGAGCATTCCAGGCAGAAGAAATACCAAATGCAAAGGGACTGAGATGGAAACAAAGTTGACCTGTTTTAAAAAATGATAAGGGAGTCCAAGTGGCTGGAGTAACAGAATATCGAGGGAGGCAGCCCTCCCTATGTGGGTTTCAGCAGTTTGTCTTTAGAGGGAAGAACAAACATATTCTGTATCTCTAGTTATTTTCTTTCTTCCTTTAAGAAGTTCTTTTCTCTTTCTACTTATCTCTTCCTCTACCTCATTCAAGTACCTGCTGCAATTGCCCTTGATTAAAAAACGTTACTCTCTGCTGATCTAGGCTTTCTAATTCAAGAGATCTTCGACATTATATGCCAAAACCTGGGATAGGCCATGCAGGGACTCGGAAGAAGTAAAGTGATGCGTTTGTGGGTCTTAGAAACATGTAGCTTTGAATTTCAAAAGTGAAAATGAAGTTGACCTTGCAGAAATGAATCGCAGGTTAGGTGGTGGGAAGCCTCTAAAGAAGATTCATGTGGGACCTTTTCAAATAATTCTGTTCTTCAGTCAATTTTAAACCACCCTGCATCCTAGTGAGCACGGTTTATGCCTTTGTTCACATCATAGATTTGGAAATCAAGCCCTAAGAAAGGTCACACCATTAAATAAATGTTCAACACTCAGAGAGAGATGGGATGTTAATAACCAATCCCCAGTTGCATGACATTAACTTGCTACTGTTGTAAAAACTACTTTGGTTTGCATTCATAAAACTTAAAAAAAAAAATTTGCCCGTATTTTTTATGAAACAAATCATGTTTTTGACGTGAGCATTTTTCCATTTCAGAGAATTGAATAAAGGAAGCATGCATGCTTAATATTCTTAGGGGTGCTAGAAATCTATCTGAAAACCCTTTACATCCAGTGTTTCTCTAATTTATTGTGCTTAAGTATATTCTAGAGCTGTGCTATCTGATGTGGTAACCACTAGCCACATATGGCAACTAGAGCCCTGAAGTCTGGCTAGATTGAATTGAGGTGTGCTGTGTCAAATATACGCTTTTGAAGACTTAACGTGAAAACATAATGTAGAATATCTCTATAGTTTTTATCTTGATTATACAATGGAATGACAATCTTTGTATATATATAGTTAAATATGTCACACTATTAGTGTAATTTCACTTATTCATTTTTACCTTTTTAAAAATGCAGCTACTAGAAAATTTAGAATTATATATGGCTTACATTCTTTTGCTGTTAGATCGTAGTACTCTAAAAAGACTTCTGCATCCAGTCATGATGCTGTAATTGACACTGGGTTGCCCTCCTATTGAAAACAACTGTAAAACAATGACATCAGTGAGGCTCTTCTTTTCAGGTCTCCCATTAAAGGCAGGGCAGTTCTGTGATCCTTGGGAAAAGGGCAGCACATACACTGAACCTCCTCATGGAAGCCTGGCTGTCTGTCCAGCAGGCCTTTTCTGCCATAGTGCAGGAAGGTTGCACCAAGGGGAGTGAGAGTATGAACTGTGAGGTAGGGAATAGAGATTTTGGCTTCTGAAGTGGAATTTTTTTGGGCAGGGTACCAGAAAAGAAGAATATGTACAGAGGAGAATTCCTACTTCTTTATGAGGATTTACTCCAGTTCCTTGACGGATGACTGATGACTGGGTTATCCATGCATAGGCTATGTCACTAGACTTAGCAGGGATCTATTGATGTAGGGCTGGCAGCTAAGTAACACCTGTGGTTGTACAGGGCTGAGACACATTAGGGTCCAGCCAAGCTGGGGTGGGGGGGCGCGGTTTACCCTGAACACCTGGTACAGCCAGCTTTGACCCCAGAATGGCCATGTCTTACCAGTAAATTCTAATTCCACTAGATCAGGGACATACCAAATGACTAAGTTCAAGATGGAAATATGTCTACTGGACAAAAAAATAAAACCAAATTCAACAGGATCGAATAGTAATTTACTAATTTAACCACCTGCGCAACTAAAACTCAGCACCATTTAAAAGAAGGTAGCATAATCTGGACTCCTAATAGGCATTATCCATATTGTGCAACAGACAACATTACTAGAGATATGAATAAGTATGATACTGTAATCTGTAAACGAGATATAAAATAAAGTCATCAGAAACAGACCCTGATGTGACATGGGTATCAGAATTATCTCCAGTTATTTGGAAATAAAATTAGAAACTTCTAAATAACCAATGCTTTAAAGAAGGAGAGCTCGTAAGGAAAATTATAAATATTTTTGGATGATTGATTCTGAAAATACAGTGTATTAAAATTTATGAGATGTAGCTAAAGTAAATCTAAGAAGGAAGTTTATATTACTATGGAAATAAATGGGCCTCAACTTATATCTCCCCAAAACTGATTTGAAAGGATTCACAGATCTAAACGTTTCAACTAAAATGATAAAGGTTCTGCAAGGAACCCTAGGAGAATATCTTTGTAGTTTTGGTGTAAGCAAAGTTTTCTTAGAGCATACACAAAAAAACCACTAACAATTAGAAAAAAAAAAAAAGGAAAATTGGCCCTTTGTTAAAATTAAAAAAAAAATTCTGTCAAGATATCATTAAGAAAATGAAATGGCAAGCGATGCACTAGGAGAACATATTCACAATACTGCTATTTGACAGAGGACTTATTTCCTGAATACATAAAGACAACTCACTAAAAATGGGAGAACGACTTGAACCTACATTTCCCATCAGAGGCCATGAAAATGTCCATTGAGTATATAAAAATGTGGTGAAGATGGTAATCACCAGGAAAATGAAATTAAAATCACAGTGAGGTATGACTTCACACCCACTAGAATAACTAAAATTAAAAAGAATAAAAACACCAAATGTTGGTGAGGATGTAAAGGAACAGAACTATCATACATTGCTGGTGGGAGTGTAAAGTAGCACAAGTGCTTTGGAAATCTGTTCGGTAGTTCATTTTACAGTGAAATACCTATTATCCAGCAATTCCACTCTTCAGTAACTACATACATAAAGGTAATAACATACAACCACATACACATGCGTACACACACCCAAGTGTACGAATGATAAAGTTTATTACACCTTTATTTGCAATATACAGAACTAGAAACAGACATTCCAGTGTCCATCAACGAAGAATGGATAAACAAACAATGATACTCATGTTCTTTAGTACTGCTCAGCAACATAGGAAAGACTGGCTTCATGATGTATGCATTGATGGGGGTGAGTCTCAAATATGTTGGAAAGAGCATAAGGGCCCAGAAACAGAAGCATACATACCGTATGTTTTCCTTATAGGATGTTAAAGAATTAACAAATGAATGGTGAGAGAATTCATAACTGTCATTGCCTGAAGTTGGAGGCCAAACTGGGGTGAGACATTGCAAGGGGCGGGTAATGGAAATGATCTCCGCTTGATTAGAGTGTTGGCTAGGTGGGTGTATACGTTTATGAGAACTCTAAATCTTTATGAGCCTAAGAACTGTGTGTTCTCTCTGAACATTCTCCCTAAGGAAGAAAAATCCTTAAAAAGCATACTCTAAAGCATACTCTAAAGGGGTTAGCTCATGGGCCCTATGACTCAGGGGCCTAATCCAACCTGCCACCTGTTTTCGTCAAGAGAATGTTACTGTTGCACAGCCATACTGATTTATCCACATACTGTCTCCAGCTGCTGTGGCATTGGAATAACAGACGTGAGGAGTTGAGAGAGACTGTATGGCCAGCACAGCTTAAACTATTTATTATCCAACTTGTTCCAAAAAACCTTACTAACTAACCATTGCTCCAGAAAAATTATTTAAATGCAGACTCTGAAACCCAGCATCGGGCCTTATGCTCCAGAACAGCTGAGGGCAGAATTCTTCCACTCTTCCGGTTCTCTTCCACTTCCCAGAAGGCTTCAAAGCAGGCAAAACTGGTGGGCAGGGAGTACAGAATTGATCCTTTCAGGATTCATCCTATCAATACATAGCCACTCTCTTTGGTCCTAAAATTATTTTACTGACTGATCTAATTTGTTCGTGCTGGAGTTTTAAAAGCCCATTTCTTCCCCATTAGCTTTCAGTAGAAAGGGAGAAAAGTTCTGTCTCATCATCGTTATGTAATCATCCTTCATAAATTTGGAGAGCCTCACATGTGCTGGTATTATCAGAACATTCTCCTGCCACTATTGGGCTCTCTGTGGGTGGCTGTTTGAGATGTTAAAAGATAAGAGGGGGGAGAAATTCACAAAGCACTTTCCGTGCACGTCTAAGGGATAATGACACTTAAGAAGCTTTCCTTAAAACTGATCTGGCTTCATGATGATTTGAGCTTGCTCTTTAATTAGTTTTTAGAAGCATATATTGTTTATTATCATTATTTTATTTTGCCAAATAGAAGCTTAACATGCTTTAATTCACAAAGGAGCCAGATGCTCTTTACCGGGTTTTAACCACCAATCAAGGAAGAGGAAAATTTCTTATCACCCTGGAAACTTTTCCCCCATGGGTGGGATGTGACTAAGATTTAAGGATTATGGGGGATAGTTTGGGCAGAACCATTTATGCTAGCTAAACGGTACATTTGTGCCTCTGTATTTCCAGCATCCTTGCAATTGGGTGGGATTGTATGACTGGTTTTGCTCGATGAAATGGATAACTTCTCCATTGTTTCTTCCCCCATAGAGGCATGTATTGAGATAAGGCTATCACAGGAATGGAATGAAACAGCTTTAATTAAGGAGCTTGGTTTATCTGATCAAGAAATGAATGTTTATTGGGTCAATCCAGAGTCTTTAGGATTATTTGTTTTTGCAGCATATCCTTGTCTTTTCTGACTTAATATGGTGTTCTTTGATATAGGTTAAGGTACTCATCGGAGAAAACACTCAGAAAAATATTACAAAGATACAGAGTATAAATGTGCCATTGCCAGTAAGGATGGGCTGTCCATTAACAGAGAAAGGACAGTGACTATTAGCTGTTTATCTTTAGCTATATAAAAATAAATCACAGTTGGTTCCAAGAACCTACATAAAAATGAATATAAACATAGACAGACCAATACATGATATATAAAAAATAAATATAATGACAAGGAGAGACCATGGCTTTCTAAGAGGTCTCTGTTGTGAATTTTGGTGTGTGATTTTTTTTTTCTTTTGAGAAAGTGCCTCAGAGGATGCAAGTTATTACCCTCCAACTCACTTAAAAATGTCTTCTCTGAGGGTATTGGATTGGAAGAGAAAATCTCTATGATGCTGGAGCTCATTTTTCATGCGCTTTGCTCGCTGGCAAGACAGGCTGTTACATCAACTGTTGCATCGTCCATATTCTGTGCTGACAAGACTCACCTGATTACTCACCTGCTCTGCAGAGTTGCTTGTGCCTTCTTCTATCCTTCCCAGGATGACTGTCACTGGCTTCCATGTTGGTCTCTCCTAGAATATGGGCTTCAGAGACAGAGCACCTCTTACTCATCTTTGAGTATCTTCATATCTCCAGTGACATCAGGCACATGGCAGACACTCAATATGCGTTTCTGACTGAATACATGATAACTCTACCACTCATATTCCTCATCTGTTAGGGTGTCACCACCTTCTTTGTCACCACTGTGATCTAAGCAGCTGTCAGTCAATTCTGCTTGACTTCTCGGATAACCTCCAAGAGCCTTGCTACATCTACTCTTATCCTCGCTATCAGTGTTTTCATCGAGGTTGGAGCCATCTCTTTAAAACCCAAATATTATCTCACCCCCTACTTTAAACGGTTTGGTGGCTTTCCATCGCCACCTTTGAATGAAGGCCAGAGTTCTTCATGTGGTCTGCAAGATGCTCTCTCTCTGTATCCTCACCGAGCTCACATCCCTCATGGTTCAGCTAGATTTCTTTCTTAGGGTTGCTCAAACACACTCTGATTTGTTCTGCCACAGAGTCTTTATCCATGCTGTGTTTTATGCCTCCTATGCTCAATTTCATGATACACACACACACACCCTTGTTTATCTAGTTTAGTTCCAACTTGTTTTTAGACCTCAGCTCAAATTAGGGGGCTTTCTTCTTTTATAGTTTCATACAGTATCAAGTACCCCTTATTTGCAGCACTTATCAATAGTTGGAGTTTTACATTTACTTTTATGGTTATTTATTTTAGGTCTGTAAGCACTAAGCCCCAGGACCTGTCCGGTTTTTGCCTAGCACTGCATCCCAAGAGCCTATCCCAATGTCTAGCATATATTTAGTCAACAAGTAATGTTGTATAAATGAATGCCTTGTTAGGGGTATTTTAATAGCTCACTCCTAACTAGGGAGGCGTAATGAGCGCTGCCTCGTCCTGTGAGCTAAGGGAAAGCTGAAGCATGCTGCAGCAGTGGTAGGGACTAGAGGTATGGCATCAGCTTTACCCTGCTCAGAAGGCCTGGTCTGGGGCAGGCAGGGATGGAGTGGAGGGGACTAACTGGTGGCCTGGTCATCCTTGTGCTTGAACTCAGAGTCTCTATTAGGAGTGTGGAGCGGGTCTTTCCCTAGCACTCTATCCAAGCAGGCATGATAGGCTTTTCAAAGCCATCCATAAATTCTGACAGGCTAAGGTTCGGAAATGGCTAATCTGGACAACATGCCAATGCATTGACTAACAAAAGGATTTTATCTGCAAAAAGTGCATTCAGAATACCTGGTTCTTTGTTGCAAAACATCCACTCTAGATTGGGATTCTCTAGATTTCATTGTGTTAGAACAATGAGGTGACAAGGGCCAGAGGTTAGTGCAACTTTCATTGTTGTTTGTTGCATTTAGCTCGTTTCAGTGGGCAAGACTGTGGGGATATAAAAAAGTGCCGTCATCATTTTAAGGCAAATGGGAAGATAAACAGGGCTCAGGTGTGAAGATAACATTTGTTGGATATTTGGAAAAAAGCATTAATCTATATGTTCAGAGTATAAGTGTATAAATTAAAAGAAACTATTGCATTTGAATGTCGATCAGCCAGGCTATCTGAAGGAAATCTGGAGATTATCAACTAATAGAATGGTGGTTAATCGTAAGGAATGAAAGGGGATAGGTTTAAAAAGTAGAAGCATGGCTGAAGGTAGCTGGGACACTCTTGGTACTTTTTTGGAACCTTTTTGACACTTACTTTATATGCTGTGTTGACCAGATGGTTGTTAAGCTAATGAGGATAAATCTATGAGAAGCAGTATGAGAGCAAGGACCTGAGGCAGAGATATGGAGGTTCTGTGTACTTATTTCCCCAGATATCAGGGGTGGGTCCTCTGCAAGGGCCACTGTATTGCTGGCGGCCCCTGGTGTCCAAACCTGGCCTGGCTTTTGTTACCCTGTTTCCCCCGACGTGCAAGTAGTCCCACTTGCTGGTGGGAGGATGCCATGTGTCTCAGGTGTTCCGGGGGAGGAAAAAAAAAAGTTGAGAACCATGACTGTAATTACAGAGAAAAAAGCACGGAGAATGGCAAGGATGAGAGCTGATGCTTCAATTTGTTATGATGTCTATTTTCTGACCATCTTTTAGATTCCCTAGAAATTACTCATTTTTAGGAATGCCTGACTTCTGTGCATTTCTGCAGAGCTCAGGTCTAAACTAATTTGATGTAAATTATACATTTGTAAGTGGTATGCTAGAAAAACCTGTATGGGGCCCACAAAGACAAAGTGCACAAAAGGAAATGATGATGTGTTTTATTCATAAGGAAGCATTTCTCTTCAAAATTCTTATACAGCCCCTAAAAATACCTAATGCATCACAAGCCGACATTTGTACTGCTGGCTTTCCATACACAGAGAAGTACTGTTCCTTTTAATCAAGTAAGTTTATTTTGCGATGAAACCTTTTGTATAATATTGAAAAATAGTTGTGTTCCTTGGAAGCTATTTCGGGTTTCTGAAATGATCATTTTTAATCATTCGCCTAGCAAAACAATTTACCAAGCAGTGGAGGATAACGAACCATAAAGTTTAATTTGCCTTTTTTAATTGAGTTGTTAATTAGCACCCCTCCACCGTTGGAGACTCCCAACTTGCTTTTTTGTTTTGCTTCTGATCCGAGACATTTTAAAGAATCTAATCTATCATATTTCCTCTACCCAGGTACTTTCATGAATCACATCAATAGGTGATTATTTCCTAAATCTGTTGAAGTTTTAGCAGATGCATACAAATTTTGTCAATGGCAAATAATTACATAGGGAATATAGAGTATTAATATAGGTATTCATTTAATAAAGATGTCAGCCATTCATTGAATTCCTACTATGTGCCAGACACTGTTCTAAATGCTTAACATACGTTACTTATTCTTCACAGCATTTTGAGGTACTAACAATTAGATCCATTGTATACACAAGTGAGCAGAGAGTCAGTCATGTTAAACACTTTTTTTCCCCAAGGTCACCCAGCTTATCACTACTGGAGTAAAGCTTCAGTCCCAGGCAGTCTGGCTGATGGCCTTACTGGTCATCCTTTTAACCCTATGCTGTGTTCTCGAGATCCTTAAAGTCAGATAGATCTGAATTTGAATTTTAGTTCAATTGTTAATATTGATGTTAAAATTAACCACATGCTATATTCAGAACCAATTTCATGGGTGTGTGACCTGGGCAGACAGGGTCCCACACCTAGTAGGGCCCTGTACTTGGTTTAATGTTCTTCTGTTGCCGTCTTGACATTCTAAATAATTTTTGGACAAGGGACCACACATACTCATTTTGTGCTAGGTCCTGCAAATTAGGTAGCTGGTTCTGGTACTGTCGTTTGTTTATTTGTTTGTTTGTTTGTTTATTTAAAAGATTTTATTTATTTATTTGAGAGACAGCATGTGAGTGAGGGGAAGGAGCAGAGAGAGAAGAGAGAGGGAGAAGCGGGCTTCCCGCTGAGTAGGGGCTTGATCCCAGGACCCTGAGATCATGACCTGAACCAAAGGCAGATGCTTAACCAACTGAGTTACCCAGGTGCCCCCTATTGTTCTTTTAACATATATTTATTCTCTTTGCTTCTCATGGTTTCTGTGCATGGCTTAGTTAGGTCCTTTGTTTAGGGTTTCACAAAGCTAAAATCAAGGTGTCAGCCAGGGCTGGGTTTCCATCTGGAGGCTTGACTGGGGAGCCTAGTTCCCTGCTTTGTGCTTCTGTGGCAGCATTCAGTTCCTTGCATCTGTAGGATTCATGCCATTTTATTTCTTCCAAAGCCAGCACAGAGAGAGAGAGAGGGAGTAGAGGAAGTCTTCCAGCAAGGTGGAGTCTTTTTTTTTTTTTTTAAGATTTATTCATTTTAGAAAGTAGGGGGAGTATAGAAGGAAAGAGACGCAGACTCCCCCGCTGAGTGTGGAGCCAAACATGGGACTCAGTACTACAACCCTGACATCATGCCCTGAGCCCAAACCTAGAGTTGGATGCTTGACTGACTGAGCCACCAAAGTGCCCTAAGGTGGCATCTTGTATCAGGAAACATAATTATAGGAGTGGCATCCCATCACCTCTGCTGCATTTTATTGATCAGAGGCAAGTTACAGGTCTTTCCCATATTCGAGGGGAGGGATCATACAAAGATATGAATACTACGAGATAGGAATCATAGGGGACTGCCTTGGATCTGTTTGCTACAATTTTTATGTATTATTATTATATGTACTTAATTGTTGTTATGATTTTGATTGTTGTTGTTAGTGCCAACAATTCTGTAGAACTTAATGTGTTCTAGGCCCTGTTCTAAGTGCTCTACATGTGCTAACTCTCTGACTCATATAGCTGAACTCCAGGATCCTGAGGACTAAGCCAAGGGTCACTCCCTCTCTGCCCTCTGGAATTAATAGTTTTCCAGGCAGTGAAGCATGAGGCAACTCTTTATTTTCCTGAGGGATATGATCGCTTTAGAAAGTAGTTAAGTGTAAATGATTATAAAGGTGGAATCTAGTGCCCAGCAGACCCAGGTGAGATCCCCACTCTGCTGCTTTCTGGTTGTGTGATCTTGCTCAGGTCCCCCCTACATTTCCTCCTCAGGGGTGCTCCAGGAGGGCTGGGAGCAGTGTGCAGGGGTTAAGGCTGCCTCAAGGTTACGGTCCTTTACAACATGGCAATTCCAAAGGAGGAAGGAGCAAAGGGAAAATGGAATGGAATTCCATCATTCTTCTTTCCTTGCAGGTGTGTCTGTGAGGCTCTTCAAAGACAGTGTTGGTGGGGATGGAGGAAGCAAATGTTCCCCCTAAGCTTCAGCTGTAAAATAGGGCCTTCTGCTCCCACATTTTTCCTTTAAATTGCTCTGAATGTTTGGTAGGCATGCCACTGGAATATCCAGCATTTTGCTGCAAGAGAGAACCAGATCTTACCCAATCTTTGTTGAGCTACCACTGCCTGATAATTTGTTAAATTCTACACATCTTCTTTTGGAAATGCTTCTACTTTCTACTGCAAAGCAGCAGGAACATTCATTCATATTCTTAAGTGTCCTGTGTCCGTTTGATTGGCCAGCAATTCCTTGGTGAAGGGTGCAACAGTTAAGCATAAGAAAAAAGACTGTCCCCTTCCTTGTTTTGATCCCAGCTCCTTTCCATCCATTTACAACTTTTCTTGCTTTCTCTCTTAGTTATCCTGTTTCTCACTGACATGGTCAATCTCTTTCCTTCTACTGGACTTTCCCTTTTCCCCTTTGAGTACCTCATCCTATAAACAAGATATCCTCAGAGTCTCTCACCTCCTCAAGTGGTTTTTCCTTCTGAATTTTGAGAAAGAGCAGTCTGTGGTTTCATTTCTTATCTCTGGTCACCTGTGTTCTCCTCCCAACCCTTGTTAATCTGACTTCTACACTTTCTGCCCCACTGACATGACGGTCTTGAGAGTCACCTGAGACCCTGTGGTTGTCAGTGCCTTTTCTCAGCTCTTATTCTCCTTATTCTGTCCGCAGTGGAGATGGCATGGACCACCCCAGCTACTTGAGCCTCTGAGCTCTCATATTCCTTGCTGACCTTGAGTCTCTGTATCCAATGTGACCTCTTCTTCATTCTCTGTCTCTCAGACACAGGCAGTTGTAGGCAGTCCTCTAAAATATACTCCTGAATTCCTTGCATTTTCCTTTACTTCTCCATTTTCATCAAGGACGCTGGCCAGTCACCATGGACAACACTTTAGGAGCACCTCCTACCTGTCAGACCCTGTTCTAAGGGCTCTTCACGTGTAAACTCCTCTAGTCTCCCAAATGCCTGATGAGATAAAAAGAATATTGTTACTGTTTTGCAGGAGAAAAAAAATGGAACACTGAGTTTATATTTCTTGCTTTCAAATTTCTGGGCATAAGCCTGACCTGTCATGAAGTTCGTCTTCAATTTCTGTTTTCCTGCTCGTGAATTCCTGTGTTCTCTGCTGGTGACCCACAATCAAAACCAAACTCACTTCCCTTCTCCTGTACTTTTGCTCCTCCTCTGTGCTCCCTGGTTTTGTTTATTTACTGTAATAGGTTTAATATGTCAGTTCAGCATCATTTTTGGTGCGTCTCTACCTTCCCCCCACACCCCTGTCCATTTGGCTGTTCAGCTCTATTCATTTCACTCCCAAATACCTCCTTCCTTGCAGATTCCACAGTGGTCTTTTAAGCCTTCTTTACATTTTTTTTAACATATAATGTATTATTTGCCCCAGAGGTACAGGTCTGTGAATCATTAGGCTTACACATTTTACAGCACTCACCATAGCACATACCCTCCCCAATGTCCATAACCCAGCAACCCTATCCCTAATCCCCATCCCCCAGCAACCCTCAGTTTGTTTCATGAGATTAAGAGTCTCTTATGGTTTGTCTCCCTCCTGATTCCATCTTTTTCCCTCCCTACCCCTATAACTCCCCGCGTGCCTCTCAAATTCCTCATATCAGAGATATCATGTGATAATTGCCTTTCTCTGATTGACTTATTTCGCTTAGCATAATACCCTCTAGTTCCGTCTACATCGTTGCAAATGGAAAGATTTCATTTCTCTTGATGGCTTCCTAGTATTCCATTGTATATATATACCACATGTTCTTTATCTATTCATCTGTTGATGGTTATCTAGGTTCTTTCCATAGTTTGGCTATTGTGCACATTGCTGCTATAAATAATCAGGTGCACATACCCCTTCGGATCACTACATTTGTATCTTTAGGGTAAATACCCAGTAGTGCAATTGCTGGGTCATAGGGTAGCTCTATTTTCAACTTTTTGAGGAGACTCTGTACTGTTTTCCAGAGTGGCTGTACCAGCTTGCATTTCCATCAACAGTGTAGGAGGGTTCCCTTTCTCTGCATCCCCGCCAACATCTGTCGTTTCCTGACTTGTTAATTTTAGCCATTCTAACTGGTGTGAGGTGGTATCTCACTGTGGTTTTGATTTGTATTTCCCTGATGCCAAGTGATGTTGAGCACTTTTTTTTTTCTAAAGATTTTATTTATTTGACAGAGAGGAGAGAGATCACAAGTAGGCAGAGAGGCAGGCAGAGAGAGGGGGAAACAGGCTTCCTGCTGAGCAGAGAGCCCGATGTGGGGCTCGATCCCAGGACCCTGAGATCATGACCTGAGCTGAAGGCAGAGGCTTTAACCCACTGAGCCACCCAGGTGCCCCATTGAGCACTTTTTCATGTGTCTGCATTGTCCACTTGGATGTCTTCTTTGCGGAAATGTCTGTTTATGTTTTCTGCCCATTTCTTGATTGGATAATTTGTTCTTTGGGCATTGAGTTTCATAAGTTCTTTATAGATTTTGGATACTAGCCCTTTATCTGATGTCATTTGCCAAATATCTTCTCCCATTCTGTCAGTTGTCTTTTGGTTTTGTTGACTATTTCCTTTGCCATGCAAAAGCTTTTGATCTTGATGAAGTCCCAGTAGTTCTTTTTTGCCCTTGCTTCCCTTGCTTTTGGCAATATTTCTAGGAAGAAGTTGCTGTGGCTGAGGTTGAAGAGGTTGCTGCCTGTGTTCTCCTCAAGGATTTTGATGGATTCCTGTCTCGTATTGAGGTCTTTCATCCATTTTAAGTCTATTTTTGTGTGTGGTGTAAGGAAATGGTCCAGTTTCATTCTTCTACATGTGGCTGTCCAATTCTCCCAACACCATTTGTTGAAGAGACTGTCTTTTTTCCATTTTTTTGTGCTTTGTTGAGGATTAGTTGACCATAGAGTTGAGGGTTCATTTCTGGGCTCTCTATTCTGTTCCATTGATCTATGTGTCTGTTTTTGTGCCAGTACCATACTGTCTTGATGATTATGGCTTTGTAATAGAGCTTGAAGTCTGGAATTGTGATACCACAATTTTCTTTTTCAACATTCCTCTGGCTTTTCGTGGTCTTTTCGGTTCCATATAAATTTTAGGATTTGTTCCATTTCTTTGAAAAACATGGATGGTATTTTAATAGGGATTGCATTAAATGTGTAGATTGCTTTAGGTAGCACAGACATTGTCACAATATTTGTTCTTCCAATCCATGACCATGGGATGTTCTTCCATTTCTTTGTGTCTTCCTTAATTTTTCTCATGAGTACTTTATAGTTTTCTGAGTATAGATTCTTTGCCTCTTTAGTTAGGTTTATTCCTAGGTATCTTATGGTTTGGAGTGCAGTTGTAAATGGGATAAACTCCTTAATTTCTCTTTCTTCTGTCTTGCTGTTGGTGTCTAGAAATGCAACTGACTTCTGTACATTGATTTTAAATTGTGACATTTTATAGAATTCCTGTATGAGTTCTAGCAGTTTTGGAGTAGAGTCTTTTCGATTTTCCACATAAAGCATCATATCACTTGCAAAGAGTGAGAGTTTGAATTCGTCTTTGCCAATTTGGATGCCTTTTATTTCTTTTTGTTTTCTGATTACTGAGGCTAGGACTTCTAGTACTATGTTGAATAGCAGTGATGATAGTGGACAGCCCTGCCGTGTTCCTTATCTTAGGGAAAAAGCTCTCAGTTTTTCTCCATTGGAGATGATATTTGCTATGGGTTTTTGTAGATGGCTTTGAAGATATTGAAGTATGTACCCTCTATGCCTACACTGTGAGGAGTTTTGATCAAGTAAGGATGCTGTACTTTGTCAAATGCTTTTTCAGTATCTATTGAGAGTATCATATAGTTCTTGTTCTTTCTTTTATTATTGTATTATATCACATTGATTTATTTGCGGATGTTGAACCAACCTTGCAGCCCAGGAATAAATCCCACTTGGTTGTGGTGAATAATCTTTTAATGTACTGTTAGATCCTATTGGCTAGTATTTTGGTGAGAATTTTTGCATCCATGTTTATCAAGGATATTGGTCTGTAATTCTCCTTTTTGATGGGGTCTTTGTCTGGTTTTGGGATCAAGGTAATGGTGGCCTCATAAAATGAGTTTGGAAGTGTCCCTTCCATTTCTATTTTTTGGAATAGTTTCAGGAGAATAGGTATTCATTCTTCTTTAAATGTTTGGTAGAATTCCCCTGGGAAGCTGTCTGGCCCTGGGCTCTTGTTTGTTGGGAGATTTTTGATGACTGCTTCAGTCTCCTTACTGGTTATGAGTCTGTTCAGGTTTTCTATTTCTACTTCGTTCAATTTTGGTAGTTTATATGTCTCTAGGAATGCATCCGTTTCTTCCAGATTGTCTAATTTGCTGGTGTATAGTGGCTCATAATATGTTCTTATAATTGTTTGTATTTCTTTGGTGTTGGTTGTGATCTTTCCTCTTTCATTCATGATTTTATTAATTTGGGTTCTTTCTCTTTTCTTTTTGTTAAGTCTGGCCAGGGGTTTGCCAATCTTATTAATTCTTTCATAGAACCAGCTACTAGTTTCGTTGTTTTGTTCTACTCTTCTTTTGGTTTCTAATTCATTGATTTCTCCTCTGATCTTTATTATTTCTCTTCTCCTGCTGGGTTTAGGCTTTCTTTGCTGTTCTTTCTCCAGCTCCTTTAGGTGTGGGGTTAGGTTGTGTACTTGAGATCTTTCTTGTTTTTTGAGAAAGGCTTGTATTGCTATATACTTTCCTCTCAGGACCACCTTTGCTGTGTCCCAAAGATTTTGAATAGTTGTATTTTCATTTTCATTTTTTTCCATGAATTTTTTTGATTCTTCTTTATTTTCCTGGTTGACCCATTCATTCTTTAGTAGGATGCTCTTTAGCCTCCATGTATTTGAGTTCTTTCCAACTTTCCTCTTGTGATTGAGTTCTAGTTTCAAAGCGTTGTGGTCTGAAAATATCCAGAGAATGTTCCCAGTCTTTTGGTACTGATTGAGACCTGATTTGTGACCCAGGCTGTGATCTGTTTTGGAGAATGTTCCATGTGCAGTAGAGAAGAGTGTGTATTCTCTTGCTTTGGGATGGAATGTTTTGAGTATATCTGTGATGTTCATCTGGTCCTGTGTGTCATTTAAAGTCTTTATCTCCTTGTTGATCTTTTGCTTAGATGATCTGTCCATTTCAGTGAGGGGGGCATTAAAGTCCCCTACTATTACTGTATTATTGTTGATGTGTTTCTTTAATTTTATTATTAATTGGTTTATATGATTGGTTGCTCCCATGTTAGGGGCATAGATATTTAAAGTTGTTAGATCTTCTTGTTGGACAGACCCTTTAAGTATGATATAGTGTCCTTCCTCATCTCTTACTATGGTCTTTGGCTTAAAATATTATTTATCTGATATAGGGATTGCCTCCCCAGCTTTCTTTTGATGTCCATTAGCATGGTAAATTGTTTTCCACCCCCTCACTTTAAGTCTGAAGGTGTCTTTGGGTCTAAAATGAGTTTCTTGTAGACAACATATCGATGGGTCTTGTTTTTTTTATCCATTCTGATACCCTGTGTCTTTTGATTGGGGCAATCCTTCCCGTCTCCCTGGTCTCCAGCTGCATTCTGTGCTCACCTGGCCTGTGACCAAGCGTTTCTGTCTCTGGCACCCAGCCCTGTTTGGAGTCTCCAAACCCAGCTGATTCCTGCAGCGTGTTCCCGTGCTACTCGTCCCGGACGAGGAAGGTGAGTCTCCCTGAATCTGCTGCTTGTTGGGTCCCTGCCTGAAGAGAAGTGGCCCGCCTATGCCACGGATCATGGTTTAAGGTTATCCCGAGCTGAGAGCCCACTTCTTGGCTCCCTCTCTGCAGCCGGCGCCCTCACTCCAGTATCTGGGAGCTCTGCCACACTCAAGCACCCCTGGTCTTTTTGTGACCCTGTGGGTCCTGAGACCATACTGTCCCCGCGAGGGCTCTACTCCCTGGTTAGCCTCTGGAGCAAAGTCCCTCAGTGGAGCGACTTCTAAAAGTTACGATTTTGTGCTCTGATGCTTTATCACTTGCGAGGAGCTGGCCCCTCCTCCTGTGGCCTGCCTTCTCAAATGTTGCCTTGGATTCACTTCTCCGCATGTTCTACCTTCCAGAAAGTGGTTGATTTTCTGTTCCTAGAATTGCTGCTCTTTTGGTGTTTGATCTCCTGTTGAGTTTGTAGATGTTCAGAATGGTTTGATAACTATCTAGCTGAACTCCTGGGACCTGATGATATTTAGGTCTCCTACTCCTCCACCATCTTGCTCCTCCCCCTCCTTCTTTACTTTTCTTAATTTTATCTTTTCCATTATACAGTAATTGCATGCTGATTCATTTGGCCAAAAAACTGGAAGGAAAGTTTCTAGAATCCATAATCTGATGACCTGGAGTGCAAAAGTTTTCTTTATGGTGGACTATTGTACATTTAAACAGATATGTCCGAGTTTCAATCCCAAGGATATCAGAATGTGATTGTGTTTAGAGGTAGGGTCTTTACAGAGGTAACCAAATTAAAATGAAGTCATTAGGATAGGACACCTTATGATTGGGTGTCCTTATAGAAAAGGGAAATTTGGACATAGGCATGCACATAAAGAGAACACCATGAAGACTGGAGTTAATGTGGCCACAAGCCGAGGAATGCTGAAGGTTGTCAGCAAACCATCAGAACCTAGGAGACAGTCTTGGAGCAGGTTCTTCCTCACAGCCTCAGAAGGACCAGTGCTACTGACACCTTGAGTTTTAAAATCTAGCCACAAGAGGCGTCTGGGGCACTTGATCAGTTAAGTGTCCCTTTCTTGATTAAGGTTCAGGTCATGATCTCAAGTTTGTGGGGAGTCACCTTGAGGATTTTTTCTCTCCCTCTCCCTCTGCCTCTTTCCTCTGCTTGTGCTTTCTCTCTCTCTAGTAAATAAATAAATCTTAAAAAAAAATCTAGCCACCAGAATTCTGAGAGCCAATACATTTTTGCAGTTTGTGGGACTTTGTTAAGGCATCTGCGGAAAACTAATGCAGTTTCAAACATATCTTCCTGCTTCTGGTCTTGCTCTTACTTCTTTAATCAATTTCTCCAAAACCTGCTTTTCTGTTTAACTCTTTGTGTAATAGCTTTATGGCTCCTTGTTGTTACTTCAAAACATCCAGCACCTTCCACAAACATCAAAAGCATTGTAGGATCTTCTAGAAGATATGTGTCAGGAGGAAAATGGCTTTGCCTTGCTTACCAGGGTGTCCCAGCAAAATGTTAAGTGCCAGGAACAGAGGAAGCACTCACTTTTTGAATGAGTGAATGAGTGACTCTGTTTTCCTTCACTACCCCAAGCTTCATCTAAAAAGAAGCCCTGCCTTTTCCCCAAATTGCTGTATCTTTTCCAGTTCCTCTCACTTGGTATAGATGATGGCTAGCTAGCCATGGCCATCTCTGTTTTTGGATATGTGTCATTCAAGACTCTGCTAATTTTTCAGTGCCTCCTCAGATTTTCCATTGTTTTCTGACCAGAAGAAGTCCTTACCTCCCATGCGTCCTTTTAGAAGCACTTTTTATTTGATTATGTTACTTTATGCTGGATCCTGAGCATGGTAACATTACTTTTACAGCTTGGGGCCTGGTAGGTATTCAGTAAATATATGCTAAGTGAGTAAATTAATTTAAATGAATATCTGGGGTAACAAAGCTGAAATTAGAACCCATAAATCTCCTTGCTCCCCTTATTTCTATGTCTAGGTAACACTTTGTCCAAAGATTTCCCTCTTAAAATTTTTATGTACAAATGCTCTTCAGGACTTGTAAGAGAAAGGAGATGGCATTAAGTGCATTGAAAAGTTGAATTGCAGGTTGCCATGGAAACAGAGTTGCGAGTTGAGTTTTCTGTATACGAATGTTTTAATGAAAACATATTCTTAGCCATTATAGATGGGTTTGTGTACCAGAAGAGAAGTGTTTTATCTTAACATACTATTATTTTCATAAGTTAGATTGATGGTCCAAAGTATTATTTCATCGAATCACTATACATTATTGTGGTTTCCTTGCAGTAAGTGATCCCTGTGCTCACAAAATGAAGGCTATTCCTCTTTGAGGAAGAAAATATTTCTAGGACTAATTTTTTCCTTTTGATATTGAGAAGTAGCCTTTTTACTTTAGCGAAAGGGCACTTACCTTAAGCATCTACAATGATTTTCTTCTTTCTTTGAAATAATAATTGTTGCTAATCATGCATGCATTCTATGTGCTATTGACAGTTATTAAATAATTGAAAAGATTTTATGATGGTGGTGGTGATGATGGTAGTGATGAGAGAAAGAAGTGCAAAATGTACTCCCAAACTGTTATGAAGTAGAGACCATGCACAAACCACTTTTGTTTTTTTCTAATTTTAAAGTGAGTATTCCTTAGTGTGGATCAATGGCGTAGACTATACAGACGATGGCCATTAGAATGCCCTGTTGTGGGCACGCTAGAATCATAATTAGGCAATCATTACTGCTATTTGCAGTCTTCTGTTATAGATAATTTGTTAGGCACCTACCCAGAGATGGCCTTGTTTGTAGCAAATTTGAGGTACCATTTTTGTTACTTCTCAAAGATCTCTTTTAATACAGATATCCAGCCCATCATTCTACTCAAGCACATTTTAATAGGAAACCTCCCAATAAACCTATTAAAAGCATAATGAAAACCTCATTCAGTCTTCTGTCAGGCTTCGGAGCTGTAAGTGGCTTCTAATTTGCACAAGATTGGAATAGCATTGAAGAATTACAGTAACTAAGTGAAACACTCATTGGATTTTCAATTTTCTGATAGCATCCCATGTAATTTCTTGTAATGCATTTGTAGGCAAGTGCGGTGACACATGTCAAGGCTCATGCTGGAGCTTCTGTCCATATCACTGTTATATTGAGAAGCTTGATGCTGTTAGTGTTACTCATGGGGAAGGTGCAGATTGGTGCCTTTATTTGGCCTTGTTGGATATTCCATTATATATATTCCTCTGAACAACAGTCTTATAATTTCTAATAGCTCAGATAGATGTTTTTGATGCTTGACATTTGACTTCATGTATTTATTGGAACACACTAAGAATTGTTCCTTCCTTCCAAGTGCTTGGCGGAACATATAGTTTGTCCTTCTGTAGCTTGTAGTGCCTGTTGAGTTTATTGCCTCATTGGAACAAAGGCTATATGCTTTGTATTCTGATAAATGAATTCCTTTTGGAGGAACCATGAGATGCAGAGGGCATCATGGCTATGAACTGGCAAGATAAGACCTTGAATTTTCTTTAGCGTATTTCATATTATTCTTAGTTCTTGTTTGCAAGCTAAAATAATCAATTCTCCCTCACAAAAAAACCTATGTGTTTTTCTTCTGACCTTAAGCTGGGGGTCTCTTGTGCCTTATTCTTACTGTTTTCATGGTTGGTGACATATGTCAATTGTTAAAAACCTCAAGCCAATAACAGAATTAAAAATAGACTAATCACACTTGGTAAAGGAAAAAATGAGGTCAACCAGGCTTTGAAATCTTTGAAATAATTAATGATGTTGCTGTTCATTGGCATATGGTTCTGACAGACTGTCCCACTCCTAGGGTGGGTATTTTGACTTTTTTCTTAACTGGGTGAGGACGAATTTGCACTAATTCAACTACATACTCTGTAGGCATCCCCTTTGTGACCAAAGGCATTTATTTGTGAGATAGTGGGGTTGAGGTTAAAACAGTTATCTAAAGCCATATCACAGACGCAAGCTAATTGGCTCACATGGGGATGCGAGCTATATCCTCACTATGTTGCTTAAGAAGCCGAGAGCCACCTTTTTTGACCCTTCATTTCACCCATATAACACAGAAACGTTTATGGAATTTTTATGGGGAACAAAGTCCTTGGTCGGATGCTGTGTGAGGAGGTGGTAGTAGGAGCACTAAGATATTCATTTTAAAGTAGCAGGGACTTCCTGGGTGCTCAGGGCAAGATATGAATTGGTGCTTCTATTTAAGACATACTGAAAAAATATGAGTCTTTCTATATGACTTACCTAATTGGCAATCATTGAAAATGTGTCAAACTTAGACTCTGAAATTCTAGATCAAATTTTGCAGCCTCAGCACTGTTGACATTGGGGCCAGATTATTTGGTAAGGGTTGGGGGGGCGGCAGCTGTCCTGGACACTGTAGGATGTTTAGCAGCCTAGTTAACCTAAATTGCTTCCAGCCACAGGCACATATCCCTAGGGAAGTGGGGACAAAATTTTCAGTTGAGAGTCCCTGTTATAGATGACTTCCTGGTGGCTACTGATGCTGTTGCTTTTAGAGGCGGTAGGTGGTTGTTTTCTTGTCTATAAGGTATAAAGTTCTTGGAATTATAGTGGGCATGGAATAAGGACTCAGTTTCATAAGGGTAGACTTTTTCGCGTGTGAATTATATCTCAGTGTATCTGTTAATTAAAAAAAAACAATATGATCATCTTTGCCATTGATTATGAATTTACTGAAACTTCCTGAGTCTCCATATCCTACAGAAAGAGGTACCAGAATCTTCTGAGTATTATTTGAGCCTTTATTAGTGAAGTGAGCTATTATTAGAGAAATGTGGGCAATACAGCTGTCAGTAACTAGTAGGTATTAAGGAATGTTAGACGGTTCTGAAGTGTGGCATAGCCTGGCTGTCCTTGTGTTTTTCACAGTGTATTACCCTTGGCAGTTGTCTTTGGATCTTTCCCATCCTTCCTCCCAATGGGAGTCCATTAAAACCTCATTATTCCAAGGGTGGTCTGTAGCCTAGCAGCAGCAACATTGCCTGGGAATTTGGTAGAGATGTAGAGACTCCAGCCCAGCTCCTGTCAAAGTTGGAGAAGCACTTCCTTAAAGGGCCCCTTCCATATCTCTCCACTGTTACCTAGGAGGACCTCTTCAGAGCCCCATTTGCATAGAAAACCTGTCTCTCTTGCTGATTACCCATCTCTCTCTGCTTCTACTTATTGGCTTTTTGAAATTTTCTTCACATTTTTCCTCATTCATCATTCTACATTCCCACAAATACAGGACAGTTTTGCTTCCTCTGTGATTCCACAGTCCACTCATGTACAGTGATCCAATTCCAAACTTTCAGACTGGGTTAGAATTCTGGACTCCCAGGACACAGTTCTGCAAAAATTGCTAGCTGAACCATACCCTGGAATTCTAGTTGATATTCTAGTGTCTCTTTATGTGTGTCCGTTTGTAGACACACATGTTGCTGTAGAACTTAAGGTCCCCCACAACAGCTGCCTCAAAAACACTGAACAGTTAAAACTTGACAGAATGTGTGCAGGAGATGTTAGGATTAAGTGCTCCTCAAGATGGAGTCAAGATTGGGAAAAATAGAAAGATGGAAAGGGCATCATCCTTAGTGCTTCCTTCACCATGTTACATTAAACTCAGCAGCCACCCTCACCAACTGTGCCCCAGAACCTTTCCATATTTATAAATGGCATCACCATCCACTCAGTTGCTGAACCCCAAACCAAGGCATCATTAAAGATTCCACATTTCCCCTTCAGTCTGTCAGCAGACCCTGCTGCTCCTACTTTTAGAAGAATCTCAGATGCACCCATGACTAGTTGTCTCTGCTGCTCCTAACCTTGTCTAGGCACTATTTGCCATGGTCTTCTGCAGTGGGCTCCTGAATTCACCTGCCTGACAATGTCCTCTAACCCCAGACTGTTCTGTTAGCATCAGCCAGTCTAATTTCTAAATTGCAGATCTGCTTGTGATACGCCCTTGTTTCCATGCTTTGGCCTTCTTTCTAGTCTTTTAAGTCTTTGAGCATATTTTAGCCTTAGAGTTGTGTTTGCTCTCCACCGCCTGTAACACTCATCCTCCAGATACTTGCATGGATGGCTCATTATTTTTAAGTCTCAGCCTCAAATCTCACCCCCTTAAAGAAGGAACATCTATCAGATTAGGACCAGAGTACCCCTGCTTCTATTCCATGTTCCAAGCCTTTGAAATACCTTCCTTGCCAAGTTAAGAATCGAGCATTTCTGAAACATGCTGACAGTGTAAAACTACAATGACCCTCTGTTGGAATTGCACACAGAGTTGGGATAGGAGATTTCCAAAGAAAAGTTCATTTCCCATGCTTCGGTTTATCTAATAGAGATAGAGAGATTGCCTATCAATTAAAACCACGAGGGTTGAGCTGGGATGTCATCCCTTGGGATTTGAAGTACTTTCATCTAATCTGGAGCAGTTTTAGAATTCAATAATGCAATCAGGTTTTAGTATTTTTCCCCCACATAATGATTCATGTGCCATGAAATTTTTCATTAAAAACTTCCAAGGCTCACAAAGTAGGAAAAAGAAAGGGGGCCTCACACAGCTCATTTGTTCAGCCATTTCGTGGAAGCCCCAAATGTAGATCATTGAAATGGAGCCTTGGAATTTTAAATCAAGTTTTACTTTGCAAATTTAATGAAATGCAAACAAATACTTAGCAGTTCTAAAGGGCATGAAGTCATTAAGGTTTCTCATTTTGTTAGGTGCTTTGGGGCCTCCATAATTTTTGAAGTAAAATCAATTAAGTTCTGTGTGTGTGAGAATATGTGTGACTTCTTGTGCAGTCTGTGGGTAGATCAGGTGGACTCTGGGCTTAAATCTCTCTTATGCCCTTTTCAGCTATGTGTCCTTGGGCAAGTTACTTAACCTTATGTCATATTTAAAGTGGGGATGCTATAAGTTTTTCTGGTGGATTCAGTGCAGTGCACAGGTCTCTGTGCTTAGAAGGGTCCATGCTTGGATGAAATCTTTGAGGCCATGCTTGGTCTCAAATCTTTAATAATTTTTGAATAATGGGCCCTGTGTTTTCATTCTACGTCTGGTCCACAAATTATGCAGCTGATCCTGATCTGATGAGATGATGTAAGTACAGTGCCTGTCAGAGTCCCTTGAATGAGGTGGGTACTATATATGCATTATCTCTTTCCCTTACATGTTTGAATAACTGTGTGTTTCTGCTTACGTGGGTTAGGCAAAATTGAAAATGCTGATACTTTTCTAGTCTCTCTCTCTTCGATCTATACAGCCACACCCTAAAGATAAACTGATTATTCTTTGATGACTTTTAAGACTATAGAAATCTATTCAATCGTCATACATACTCCTTGGCAGTGCTGGGAGTATAGATGGTATTTCAAGGACATTTATGGCTTAGGAGCATGGTAAAATGCTTTGTGAAAACAGTTTGCCAACTGTAAATTGCTGTACAAGTCAGTCAGGGTGATGTGCACTGAAAAAAAATGTTTGTTGAACAGTACACAGGTACAGACACAGGAAAGGGAATATATCAGAAACTCAGTGGGTTACTGACCTTCAAAACCATAGCTCCCCAAATATCAGCATTGCTTCTGTCAATTCTGTGGGTATAAAGTTCTGTACTTGGCACTGCACGATGAGCGTGTTGGGATGGTTGATCACAAAAAACACAGGGCTCTTGGCCAACAGAGGACATTAGGAGATGTTAGTAGCCTAGAAGTAATACTTGAAGCCGATGGAGCAGATGCTTGGGAGGAACCATAGGGTGAGGTCAGAGAGAGTTGGAAAGGGGATCTTGGGGAGCGTTTGTACCTGAGGTTCTCATCCTTTGCATTAACATAGACTCTTCAGCCGCTTGACACAGGTGGTTCTGCTGGGGACTCTTTCTCCTAGGGTGAGAATCACCATTGCTCTCCATTTAAAGAGCCAGAAGAGAAGAGTAGAATTGAGGAGTCTTAAGGCATGCATAGATAGCAGTGCTGACACAAGGAGGGGACCTGGAAAATCCTTCCTTTCTCTTTTCCATGATAAAAAATGATAATGAAATTAGTGTCCGTATTGCCCGTCTCTGTTCTGTTTGTTCTCTGAAATGACCTCAGTGGTTATTGCCTCCTTTAAGACATCTTTAAGACCACCTTCTAACAGGCATTTTACTTCTCTCTTTCCTTATTAAGCTCTCTCAATTGTTTTAATTATTTCATTCAGTGCATAGTGCACTCAAAGAAGTTAACTTTTTGATAGTTTTATCTTTTTCCTCCCTCTCTACCATTGGATTGCAAGCTGCATGAGAGTGGGGTTCTTGTCAGTCTTCTTTATGGTTCTCTTCCCTGAATTAGATATGTGCCTGGCACATAGCCCTCAAATATTTCTTGAATGAATAAGTGAGTCAATTTTCCATGCCAGAGATTATTCTTCACATGAATTTCTGGTTGTGTGGACATGCAGCTGAATTATGCATTGAATTGTGCATTTGGCCACAACTCCGATTTCCCTTTGGACCCCACATCCTCCCTGGACTCTTGCTCCCATGTTGGATGTTTCTGCTTTTCTCTAGGTGGTTCCTTCTTACACATTCAGTGAGAAGAGTGTTCTGCAAAATCTACAAATCCTACCAGAGTGTAAGGCCTAGAGGGCGGGATAGTGCCTGGCTTTCTTGTTCATCCACACTCAGTAAGTATACATTCAGTGCATCTCTATGCCTCCCATACTCTTCCTTTATATAGTAGAGGAAGTGAGCATGTGTCATAGGGGTTCTGAGTTTATGTCTAGGTTTCAAGGACACACAAGCCATTTCTTTTCAGGAATCACATTGATATTTCACAGCCAGTTTTTTTTTGGTTCTCTGTTTTCATGCATTTAATAGATCACAGCCCAAATATCACATTCCTAAAAGAACCTGATTTGTTTGTTAGAAGAAGGGGAGGTATTAATAAGGCTATGCAGGTGCTGCTGTGAGCCAGGAACAACACAGAGTGGGCATTAGATAGTGCAGAATAAATGTGTTTCCTGTATCTCACGTCTTTTCTTGAGAGTCTTGGGGAGTGAGGGGAAAAATTAACAAGACATTTCTGCCTTTTATGGTTCTGCAGAGCTTCGCTGAAATGCATCTTGGAATCTATGAAGGGCATTAATAAGATGGTATAAGAAGCTGCTTGCTTAAAAAGGGAAAATAAGCTTTAATTTAGATGACTGAATAGCCTGATGCTAATGAACTACTATTGCAAATGTGAATGGCCATTTCTTGGGTTTCTAAATGATTTTCACACTTCCCAAGCTTTATTCAAATTTGTAATATCCTTTATGGTCTTCCTTTATTGGCCAGGGGAAAAGAAAAAAAAATTCCTGAAGACTTAGGTTTCCATCAGAGCTGATGGAATACACTCATAAAATCATACGTCGTATTAAAATGTGAAATATATAGTGGTATAATATTGTCTGAGTCGATCCAATGGAATAACATAATTAATAGGGGCTTTGATGATTAATTTAGAAGGGTAAGAAGCTGAGGACAGCTGGGTTCTCTCTTTGTCCCCACAACCCCCTCATTTTCTCCCCTGCTCCTTGCTTATGGGCTCATGCACACACTCTCTTCTCTCTCTCTCTCTCTCTCTCTCTCTCTTTTTTTTTACTAGCTGCTGTTTTCTTCATCCAAATATGCATAGAAAAGTCTTAAGTGGCTGTTGAAACTCCCAGAGGCCTGTTTACTTCAAGGTGGAAGCAGGAAAGCTGCCATAATTTAGAAAGCAGCTTCTGGCATGAGATGAAAGTCAGATCAGCTCAAGTTTGGGTCAGAATTTAGAGGCCCCACTGGAGTGTTTATGCTTGTATCTGTAGTCCAGATAAGTTAGTGGAAGAAATTGTTCCCTGTGGCAGGTCATGAATCTAATTACCCTAGAAACATTACTACAGACGCTTGATTGAAAATTGCTAAGCAATGTATGCTGTCTGTGGCTTTCCCCACCTTCAAATCATGTGTGATCTATGGACAGCATCACCCACATGGGCCCACAGACCCATAACTCAAGGAGGGAGGCCACGTTTCCCCAGCCAAAATCAGACCCCCGAGAGTCCCTGTTGCTGAGCATCCATCCAAAAAAGTTCACCCTCTTAGAGAAGAGAGAAAAAGAGGACTTTCCTGGGCAGCAAGAGAGGAATATTGAAGATTAATGAGTTGACAAGAAAACACAGAGAAGAGATGGCTGGTTTTAAGAACTAGTTCAGTGCTTTCCTCTTTGTGGATTGGGCCCTTGTCAAGGCCTCTTTCCTGCCATTAGGGTATTTGAATATCTTTCTTAAGAAGGGCAAAGTTATATCTGGTTTGATTATAGACTGTGAGTTCAAAATCAGGATAAGACCATACCTTCTGGAAACCTCTGTGGGCACAGTCTGGTGATTGACAGTAGGGTTCTGAAGTTAAACACTCCTGGATTGAAGTCTTGTGCTGACCCTTGCTAAGCCTGTGACATTGTGTGAGCTACTTATCCCTTAGCATCCATTTGCTCACCTTCAAAATAGGGCCAATGATGCTTACCTCCTAAGGTCATTATAAGGATGATGATACAAACAAGGTCATTATAAGGATGATGGTACAAACAGCCATTTAAGTGATTCCTATGGTGATAATTATAGGTCAAGGTATTACAACACCAAATAAGCAATATAACTATTGGGGAACTAAAGAATATGTAGAGCACTGTATCTGAACAAATTAAGATAGTGAATCTGTTACGATATGGATAGATTTTTTTTACCCCTGTGAGGTCACTGATGGAAAATAGGAAGGGGGGTGGGAGCTAGTGATGATGAAGATGAGAAACCTATCTAAGTATGCTAGTGCTTGAGTATCATGGCTATCTGTTGCCTTGGGAGGGAATCTGCTGCTGACGTTGGAATCATAAGGAAATGGATATAAATGTCAAAGAGGAACTGTGATACATGGTTCAGCAAAGAAAACATTACTCAAATCATCTTTTAGGAATTTGGAATGTAAGGAAAGTAAATTTCTTTCTCATTGTTATGTGACCATGGGCCCTACCCCAGTGTTAAATGATTGCCTGTTCATTTGAAAAGAAATAGAGTGTGGCTGCTTTACACAGTAAGATCTGCCTCTGTCCCTCTTGGGTATCCAGGAGACAAGCTATAGGAAAGCTAAGACATGGAATGGTGATTTCCTTTGGAACAAAAGACAATATTAACAATCCAGGGTCAAAGGTTTTGGAGTTTAGGCCATTGAGTATCACAGCAGTCTGGCCCTCAAATTTAGAAATAGAGTGAGACCAGAAAGACCATCTGCTGATTGAATGGAAACGTTGGAACATTCAGCGTGTGTTTTATGATCCAGAAGGTAGATTTTCCCCCTGTTCATGTAAACCACTTCAAGGACTTGGTAGTGGGGGGAGGAGCTTTTAACCTCCAGGTTACTGGTTAAGAAATGTCCCATGTTGGTAGTGACTGGAAAGCATTGCCATCTGCCAGCTGCTCAGTGGCCTATATGAAATGACACAGAGGTCTCAAAGCAAACCATAACTGGCAGGTGTTTCCAGCCAACTGTAACTCTGTGTACAATGACACAGACTCAGATCCAGTGAAGTGGTCCTCCTAGAGTCTGATTGGAAAAGACCAGGTGGTGTAGAGTGGAGATATCCATGTGGGAATCAGCAATGCCAGCCTTTCTTTGGAACTTACCAGTTTGAAAGAAATACTTTTTCACTTTGAGACACTTTTTAATTATTGCTCTTGCTGAGCATTTCAAGATGATATAAGCTGCTGACATTTGAAATTCATTCTATGCCAAGCACTCTGATAAGTGCTTTACCTGCACGGTGTCACTTTATCATCCCAACTACCCTTAAGAGACTGACACGGGGAGTGCCTGGGTGGCTCAGTCGGTTAAGCGGCTGCCTTTGGCTCGAGTCATCATCCCAGGGTCTTGGGATCGAGCCCCACATCAAGCTCCCTGCGTGGTGGAGAGCTTACTTCTCCCTCTCCCTCTGCCTGCTGCTCTGCCTCCTTGTGCTCTCTGTCTCTCTGTCAAGTAAATAAATAAAATCTTAAAAAAAAAAAAAAAAGACTGACATGGTTCCCTGTTTTACAAAGTAGGAGATGAATGCTGATCAAAATGATGGATTTGCCTGAGGTCACAGAAGTAGTAACCCAAGTAGGATTCAAGCCTAGCTCTTTCTTTATCTAGGGTTCATGCTCATTCTGTTATTCTATCTAATTTGCTAAAATAATTTTAAGAATCAACAACCTGTTATGTTAAACCCCCAAAGAAGTATTTATTAGGGCGCCTGGGTGGCTCAGGCGCTAAAGTGTCTGCCTTTGGCTTAGGGTACTGGGATCAAGGTCTGCATTGGGCTCCTTGATCAATTGCCTGGTTCTTCCTCTCCTCCCCACTTGTGCTCTCTCTTGCTATCTTTGTCACTATCTGTCTCTCTCTCTCTCTCAAATAATTAAAAAAAAAAAAAGAAGTATCTGTTACTTCTTGGGACACAGGAACTAATGCAGGAGTGTTCAGACACCATAGGTAACCTACCCAGCAGTCAACTTCACCAACACCCTGGCTGATGGAAGAAGATTTTATTAGAGAATTGGGAAGCTTGTGTTTCACAGGAGCCTCTGCTAGTCTCAGGAAATGAGTACTGGTTAACTTTAGCCAATTATAGAGCATATCCTTGTTAGCAGTTAGATGTGGTAGACATATGAGGATTTCTGCTGGTGGGATGCTTGTGGGACATTCCTTTGATCTTAGAAATGCAGAAGAGAATGCTTATTTTTTTTACTCCTAACATGATTGTGAGAGACTGTTGTGTCCATTGAGTAACTGTGAAAAAAGCCAGCCAAACAACCTGTGGATGTGCTAAGGGGAGTGGAGGAATGAGAGAGAACTGCCCTATTGCTGCCAGTAACCTGTCTTACTGGAGTTCCCCTAGCTCCTTACATCTCAGTCTGTTTGATATTAGATGAATTTATTTATAAACCCATTTGAGGACTCTTCTGTTACTTGCAACTGATCATTCTTGCTGGAATGGGCAGTCTATATAGCAGATTTATTTAAAGTTATTTTTAAATAATTTATTTTTGTCTCTTTTGAAGTGTACAAGGAAAGACATATCTTACTGGGGATGATCCAATTCCAAGGTTTACAGTGAGTGGGTTGCCACATTAGATCTGGAAAGTAGATCCCCTACTTCCCTGGCCATATGATTGCCAGATAAAATACCACTTACATTTGAATTTCAGATAGACAATGAGTAAATTTTCTTCATTACCAATTGTGCCCCAAAGATTACGTGAAATATATTTACATTAGTAATTTTTGTTGTTGATCTGAAATTCAAATTTAGCTAGGCATTTTGTATTTTTATTTGCTAACTCTGGCAATTCTACTTGGCTAGAACTATATGCCTTGTACAATTTGTCCTTTCTTATTGTGGACTCTTACTTGAAAATACCAGATACTCAACTCCAACTGATGTAAGTCAGAAAGGTAATTTATAGGCTGACATGATTCTACTTTCTCTTGTGTTCTGTTTGTTGCCAAGTGCCAAGTTGGTGCCAAGGTGATCACCAACAACTTGAGACTTAGAATTGATCATCTTTGTGAGAAGAAAGCTTAATAGCTCACATGAAAGCACCAAGGTTAGAGCATAGTAGATGAACTTAAGTATCAATTCCTAGACTATTCACCATGGATGAAGGATGGGATGTCCTGATTGTCTAAACTGGTCATGTGACCACCTTTGACGTTTGAAGTTCAAACACGGTAAGCAGTATCCAAACCATATGGAAACTGGGAGGGCTGATTCCTGAAAATAAAGCTGAGCAGGAAGATGGGATAGATTCTGGACAACCAACAATAATATCCATCCTAGTCACTAAGCATCAGACAAAATGCTGGTCTGAAAGAACACGGTGCTTACAACCATCTGGGTGGCACCCTGGCCCTATCTGAGTCAGTATTTTGCTGAAAGTGGTCGGATTGAACTGGAGACTGTGACTCACAGGTAATGTTCCTCTGTGTAATCAGATGATTGTGAATAAGGCTATTTAGTTCTGTCTCAGAAGTTCAATGAGGTTCAGCTTGTTAGTCAGTAGTGACAGAAATAATGGTGGCTCATACCAGTCTTCACGTGCCTGTGAGCCTTCCTTGGATTTTCAGTCATAAAGGATCTCATTTGATTTTTATATAAAACCCAAATTTGAATTTTATTGGAATACTTATACATGATTACCTTTCAGTGAAACTTATTGTCATTTCAGCTCTAATGTTCTAGCAAATGGAGTATTTTTTTTACTTCCTTCCAAGTTGTTAGTTTCATTAAACAAATATTTATAGAGTGTTTCCTATGAGTTAGGCTTTGTGGAGGACAAAGAAATTAGACAAAAGTCCCTGTCTTGAGGTGCTGCTTACTTGAAAACATTTGGTGGTGTGTGTTACACAAATAAAAGTTCAATATTCTGTATTTAAATATTATGTTCTCTGTAATTGTTAGCAATGGAAAGCTGGTTATCTAGCTATTTATGCCTAGGTCACATTTATGTCATAAGTTTTCATGGGGACAGTCTTCTCTCCTTTCAGTTCCTGTGATGGTTGTAATTTTACTTTTACTGTGGTGATTCTTTGAGGACTGTTGTGCCTACCACTAGACTCTAGGCTCCTAGAGGTAGAAACCACTCTATTCCCATTCCCAGCATAGGATCTGCCATATATCAGGTACCTACTAGGTACTTGTTGAATTAGCAAAAGAATCCCTTCTTCTCCTGCTTTTTCACTCTGTCCATGGGCTTTCCTGGATCTCATACGGTTGATGAAATGTCATGTTAATATCAAGAACTAAGTACAATGAATGTGCCCTTAATCTCAATTTTCAGCAGCTCTAGAGAGCTCTCTTGTTAAGGCTCCAACCTATATTTCCTTGTAAATTTGGCAGCGATGTGATTTGGTTCCACCTGTTGCCCACACAAACAAAAAAGACAAATAGAAGCCTGACATGATGTGGCAATAGAAAGGAAAATTGCTCTTTCAAAGTGCCAAGAAGAGGATATTAGGCATTGAATCAATATCTTCTCAAGTTTGTGCTATTCTCTCCTCTCATCAGTCTTAAGGTGCCATAATAACTGTGGAGTGTAGTGGTCTGGGGCTTAATAACAGAATCTGAGACTTGCTTAAACCTCTCCTCCACCACAGGTCAATAGAATAACCTTGGGATTGTTCTTACTCTTGCTGAAAATGCTTATGCCTCAGTTGTGCCGAAAATATAGGCGTCAACCTTGATTCTGTACTTCCCTTTATCTACCACACCTAGTCCTATCTGAGCAGGTCTGTAAGCACTCTCTCCAAATATCAAGTCCTCCCACTTCTCTACTTCTCCATAGTCCCTATCTTAGAACAAACACACCATCTTTGGATCATTCCTAGTAGAGCTTCACAGATGAACTCCTACACATATATCCATCCATATTTAGCCAGATCAGTGCTCTAAATGCATGCATGAAACCACATCTTGCCCCAGTGGCTTTACAACATGGTTAGAACAAAATGCAAAGTCCTTAGCCTGTTCTTTAAATCTCTCCATCACCTGCTTCCTGATGCTCAGGTCTCATTTCCTACCACTTGATAAGCCGTACTTTTTCCTATCTTAGGACTTTGGGTATGCTGGTCCCTCCATGAGATGCTGTGAACCTGACCTTCTGAAGTTCAGTCCCAAGTGTCACATCCCTACGAGACTTTCCCTGACTAGTATATGGGGCAGTTTCTAACTATTCTATAGCCCTGCCTCTTGATTAGTTCTTAATAAGTAATTAAAAAAATATTTTATTTACTTGAGAGAGCAGAGAGAGAGAGAGAGAGAGAGAGAGAGAGGAAGAGCACAGGTAGGGGTGGAGGGGCAGAGGGAGAAGGAGAAGTAGCCTCCCTGCTGGGCAGGGAACCCAAAGTGGGGCTTGATCCTACTACTCTGGGATCATGACCTGAGCCGAAGGCAGACGCTTAACTGACTGAGCCAGCCAGGTGTCCCTTTAGTAAGTAATTTTTAAAAAATGAGTAAGTGATCACTCTGTCAGTTAGTCCTTTTACTATCTATCCCACTGGCCTGGGAGGTTGGTTAATGAACTATCCCACTGAAGTTGAGAAGGGATTATACGCTGCAGAGAAAATCTAGTGGAAGTTAACATTCAAGTCCAAATATAAACACTCATCAAAAATACATCTGGAAGGGGGGCGCCTGGATGGCTCAGTTGGTTGGGCAACTGCCTTCGGCTCAGGTCATGATTCCGGAGTCCTGGGATCGAGTCCCACATCGGGCTCCCAGCTCCGTGGGGAGTCTGCTTCTCCCTCTGACCTTCTCCCTTCTCATGCTCTCTCTCACTGTCTCTATATCAAATAAATAAATAAAATCTTAAAAAAAAAATACATCTGGAAGGGAACTGAATGTCATCTGCTTCACTCCACAGTGGCTTTCAGATGACAAATACCCAAAATCATTTAGGGTAGTAGGGAGCCTTTGAAAGAATTGGAGCCGATTGCTTCCATCATGCCCAGGAGAAGTTTGTCCTCCACATGTGCCGGGCTTACATTTGGAGATGCTGAGTTTCTGGCTTCAGTCTCAGGCCACAATTGAAACTGCCAGCCTTCGCGTTACTATTACCAACAGATATTTTTCCTTTGTGAATCATCTAGCCAGCCCCCCCAATCACTGGGAACAAACTTTGAGTAGGTTGAACCAAATTAGGTGTCAGAGTCCTTGCTTTCTAGCCAAATAGGCTTTCAGAAACTGGGAGAGATGCAAAGCACTGTCAGTCCTTCACCACCATCAATTGTGTTCCGCTTTGAACGTCTGACTTTTCTTCTTAGCTGTTAACCAGCATTAGCTGCGAAAGCATTACACAAAAGAAAACTCCTTCATTATAAGTGTCAGAATCAAACAATGAAGATTTCCAAAGAATAGAATTTGTATTTTAGACAGGAAGTACCTGGGTGTGCTCATAGCTTGATGTTTAAGTGCCTGGTGCATGTTTAAGAAGTGCTAATTCCTTGGGGCGCCTGGGTGGCTCATTTGGTTAAGCATCTGCTGTCTGCTTAGGTCATGATCCCAGGGCTCTTGCATGAAGCCCTGGGTCTGGCCTGTGGCTCCCTGCTCAGCAGGGAGTCTGCTTCTCTCTCTCTCTCCCTCTGCTTCTACCCTCTGCTCATGCTCTCTCTCTCTCTCTTTCTCAAATAAATAAATAAAATCTTAAAAAAAAAAGGGCTAATTCCTTTCTGTACAAGTCAGGAAATGCAGGGCAGGGACACATGAATCACTCCCAGTGATAGGCTACACAAAGGACAAGGTTTCCAGCAGGTGGTTTCTTTTCCTTTTCCAAGAACAACGGTACTAATGTTTCCAAGGAAATACAAACTCAGGGGGAAATCAGCACCCAAAAAATGTTCATAGGGTTGTACAATATGGGATGTTTGGAAACACAAATTGAGGAGAATGGGCTTTTGAGTGCAAAAAGTAATTCAGCATAGAGTGAGGCCCAGGGAAGATTAATTAGGAATTACTCTTTGGACATAGGACTGAAGGTAAGGTCGCCTTGCAAGTGGATCCCTAGATTGAGAGCCATACTGCCTAAAATGAGAATTTTTGGCAGTGAGAGGGTGGGAACATGACAAGGGGGCTCCGTTGAACAGAAGACCAATTCAGTTTTTTGAAAATTGCTTTGTGGTAGTGATAAGGACATCTACCATGTCAAGGCAATTATATCTTTTGAGAAATGGCCTAAACTAAACAGCTTTTGGTAGTATGTTAAATTTCATTTAGGCATCTCATTTTGCATGAAGGAATCCTGTTTGAGCCTAAAGAGAAGGGTAAGTTCAATGTTGTTGCAACCCTCAGTTGTATCAAATGCCTTAGAACTGAGAAGGTTCCAGGGCTTGAAAATAAGGTAAATCAAAGAGGGTTTCTTTTTTTCCCCTTAGTTAAGTTGATATGTTAATTCTTACTCACAATGAAGTCTTCGTGTCAACACTGGATGTTCTCTAAGTTTGAGAAGTATCTCAATATCTTTGTCTCAAGATTGGATAGCCTTTATTGGTTATTACAGTTTGCTTTGGAAATGTTTCCGTACAACATAGTTTCAAATAAGGTAAACAACCACTGTTATGTAAAAACGCCAGGGCCATCTGACATTTTAGCCTAAATCTGCAGTGTTATGAGTTAATGGGTAACTATTAGAATTTTTTTACCTAAACCTTAATTAAATGCAGTGCATATAGGGAAGGGGAACAAGTATAAAAGAGGTGCCAGTTTAGAGAGGAAGTGAGAAGTTTAATTTCTGCCTGTCAAACATTGCCTGCTTTATTGTGTTTTAAATTCTGTGACTAAAGATTTCGCAATATTAATTATCATCCAAAGACTATAAGCTCCAGAGAGAATTGTTTATTGTGACATTAAGTCTATGCATTCAAAACCTGGCAGATTCTAAAACAAAAACAAAAACAAAAACAAAACCAACCTGGCAGATTCTTATATATCTTCAAATTATCGTTACTGCCAATTACTAGTTTTCCTTCAAATCATAAGCCTGGCAATACTATAAAAAATGATAAATTAAAGTGTTAAAAATTATCTCTTCAGGTGTTAGGATTGTTCTCTGCATCAGTTTTTACTCTGGGGATACTACATTTCTAAAATGTATACATTAGTTAGAAGTGACATTTTTCATAAAAATTCCTTTTCATATTTTGTTATTAAAATGTTTCAATTGTGTATAAACACTCATTGGAGCTCATCACAAGAGTGTCAATGTGTTTGAAATGCTTACTTTTGTAGAATGCTAAATGCCATCTAAAAATTAGTTTTATAAAGTTGAATCATTTTTTAAAAGATTTATTTATTTTGAAAGAGAGAATGTGTGAGAGTGAGTATCGGGGGAGGAACAGAGGTAGAGGAGAGAGAGAATCCTCAAGCAGACTCCCCACTGACTGTGGAGCCCAAAGTAGACTCCATCTCATGACCCTGAGATTATGACCTGAACTGAGATCAGGAGTCAGATGCTTAATTGAGCCACCCATGTGTCCCTTAAGTTGAACCTTTTTATTAAAATATCTTAAGTAAATTTTGGGGGGGGAAAGTATGCAATTAGTTAAATAGTTCTAAATATGTAAAGGGTTAATAGTATGATTTATATGTATACTTAATTAGCAATATACATTATTTTGGGTGTAATTAAAGAATTGGACTTCTGATTATTTGGGTTACTTCACTCACAGATTAGCTGTGATCTTAGATCGATGAAATGTCTAAGCCTAGTTTGTTCAGTTTTTGTGTTGCAATGTCAGTGCCCACCTGATAAGCTTATAGTCATCACAGTATCTGCAGTTGCATTTAGCCAGCCGGTCAACTACAGTCTCGAAGCAGATGATCCTCTCCTGACTTTGGGCCAGAAAGTCAGTAGTAACCTAACACTGTGTCACGAAGCCTTTGTCCTTCACTTCACTTCATCTCATCACTAGGCATTTTATCATCTCACATCATCATAGGAAGAAGGGTGAGCCCAGTATAAAAAGCTATTTTGTGAGAGAGAGACCATAGTCATGTAACTTTTATTAGAGTATATTAGAATTGTTCTATTTTATTATTGTTAATGTCTGCTTGGGCCTAATTCATGAATTAAACTTTATCATCGGTACGTATCTATAGAGAAAAACAGTGTATATAGGGTTCCGTATTATCCGTACTTTCAGGCACCCACTGTGTGGGGTGTGGTCTTTGAACATATCCCCTGTGGATAAGGGGGTGGCTACTGTAATCTGAAGGTAAAATAAGATAATGAATGTAAAGGGCTGAATTAAGGGCTTGAGATATATAGTAAGTGTTCAATAAATGATAGCTCATGATTATTGTTTTCATCTTTACTTATTTATTGGTAGAAAATATTAATCTTCTGAACTACCTTTACAGCTGCCTGACAGAAACAGTCATGCGGTCCTGTTCTCCATGCGGTGTGTGTTACAGGGCTCATTATACGAAGATAGCAAAAACCAAAAAGGAAATGGTACTTAGCAAGCAGCTATTTGCAGAAGTTTCGCTCATGAAGAATTCAAATTTGAGAATTCCAAACCCAGTGAAGATAACAAGTCTGCCCTCTGGTGGATATTAATTTCAACTAGTTAGAATTTTCCCAGCTAGACTAGAGATTTTCTACGTCCCAAAAAGCCATAGTTGTATGACTGGAACGACAGCTCTGTCTGCTTCTTTTGAATTCTGATAAATATGCAGGTGAACGTATAAGCGCATAACATGCATGAGGAAATGAAATGTTTTATGGTTACAGAGAAATGTTCTCTTCCTTTTTGTTCAACCCCGTCAGGACTCAGCAATTGCTAAGGGTTATTTACAAGAACTCTGGGCTGTCTGATCACTCAGCTGTGGAAGGTAAATGAGATTTTTTTGAGGTGTAGGGAAAGGGAGACACCAGTGGTAAAGTGGGACAGTGCATGAGAAAAAGACAGATGTCAAACTCACAAACTAGAATTGCAGGGACATTGCCACTATTAACTTGATTTGATGGGAAAGGGGTGGTCATTGTTTCTTCTCTGATGTGAGTACCTACCTCCAAATGGTATAGTGGGAACTATTCCTGCAAAGGACTGCAGTTTTTAGGGTGTAGTCTTTTATCTTCCTATTCATATTGGTTTAAAAAAAATAAATGAGACTCCTGTTTTCTGGTGGCTTCAGGTTCTCAAAGTAGAAAACATCTTAGCTGGCAAATAAGTGAAGTATCTGACCTTGAAATATGACACCTACCTACTTCTGGAGCCACCTCTACCTAATGGCCCTTCCCCTTCTGAGCTTGGCTATGTACTTCAGGACTCTATAGTGTCCAAATGACAGGGACCTTATTCAAACAAATAACATAGGGAATCTGGATTGGCTCACCTACTGGAAAGTTCCATCAGTGCACCTAGCTTTAGGTGATTAGATTCGGGAACTCAAACAATTTCATCAGGGTCTCTCTGTGCCTTTGCCTCTTTCCATCACTCATCTGATTTCCTCACTCATTTTTCTATTTTGGTTTCATTCTCACATAGGTCTTTTTCGTGTGGTAACCAGGATGACCCTGAAACTCCAGATTTCCAACTTCATCAGTGTCTTTGTTTTCAGGAAAATAAGATGCATCACTCTTGGTATCCTATCAATCTCTGAACATGGGAGGCATCTTTCTGCCTGTATCCTATGCCTGATCTTAGACCAGTTACGACTTTGGGTAGGGACAGGCTACTCTGAACAGTCATATGCACCACTGTCTGTTTTGGGAGCTAGGGTCGTGGGTTGGAGGGGAGCCTGTTTGCTAAAGACTAGTGAGATTCTGTTACTAAAAGAAGGGCAAAAGCGGTGTTGGATAGGAAAAACCAAAGCAAATGCCCCTAACAGTTAGTGTTCCTAGTATGTGCTCTTACCATCTCTGCCTGTTTGCTTAAAGCTGTTTTTTGATGACCTTTCCTAGCTTTCTAGATCGTGCCTTTCCAGGTGCCAGGTGTAGCTCAAACAGTGCCTCCTCTGTAGAACTTTTCTACTGGCTGATTTCTACTTCTCTCCTATTTTAAATCTGTAGCACTCACTATACTTCCCATTTGCCTTTTTATTTTATTTTTTTAAGTGTGAGTGGTAACTGTTGTTGTATAACAATAGTTATATATTTATATAACTGTTGTATAACAATAGTTATTCCCAATATTATTACAGCTTTCTGACATCTCTTTGGACGTTTTTTGTTTAGTACTTAAATGTTGCCTTGCCTTTTGTTGTGGGATCTAACAAACTTTTAGATGTGTATCTGCCCTGTCAGAGGCAGCACTGACTCTTGATCCTAATGAGATGGGAATTTTGAGGTATCAAAAGACAGAACCTGTTAAAAGAGACAAAAGGGCAGGTGAAAATCTTTGAAGCGCGGTGTCTAAGTGGCCTTTGGCTTTTGATGGAACTGTTGTCAGCATTCTGCCTCAAGGTGGGTCTCATCAATCATGGGCGTAATCCTGGGACCTTGGAGTGGGCACTGCTCCCTTTGGGATTGGGGAGAAGATGTAGGGGTGCCCCATGTATTGCAGCTGAGAATTTGGGTGCTCAGTCAAACCACAGATCTAGAAAGGGGTCAAGGAGGGGAAGTTGTTGCCTTTTTTTTTTTTTTTTACTCCCTCCATGAGGCTAAGATTACGGGTACAGGTGAAGGTCAACTACAAACTCCACCCATGGCAAAATCCAATTATAAACTCTAGCCTTAGTGAAATGCCATTAGAGCTTGGATTTGCTTTATTTGGGATGCAAACTGACAGTTTTGCCTGTGATGTATTCAGGAAGACATATCTATTAAAGATAGCCTAACAATGGGGGCACACTCAGATTTGCATTTTAATTCATTTTCCCTCAGTGCTGATATGCAGCTTATCTTTCAAGAACAGGCTCCCATCAACCCTGATATAAGTTGCTTAAGAATAATGCTCATAATCTATTAGTTTAATCTGTTCACATGAGAAGGGGAAGAAAATTCATTGCGTGATGCAGAAGGTTTCAGGGCCCATTTGGGATTTTTTTTTCTCCTTCTCCTGAAGATTTCTCCCTCCCCCCCAAATTCTTCTCAATTTTTGCTGATTTTTCTTCTTCCAACTAAAGTAGTAACAGCTAAGGGAAGAGGCCGTGTCTTTTGCTTAGGCTCAGACAAACTTGAGTTCAAAAGTCTGGCTCCCATACATATTGGTTACATGCAGTTTACTTAAGCCCAGTTTCATTATTTGTAGCAGGTGTATACAACCTTGAAAATGGGTTTTGATCATTACAGATTCTGGGTAAAAATTGCCCATCAGAGGACCTGTCCCATAATAATCAATACTTTTATCTTTTTGGAACTAGTATCTGCCGATACCTTTTTGTTTTTCTGATACCTGCAACTCTGTATGTTGTTTCTCTCATTCTCTGCCATTCCTGGGGAACAGAGGAGTCCTTTCTTTGCAGAGTCTATTAAATAGTGTTTGGAGAGGTGTTTAGTGGGAGAATCCCATCTCATTGTGCTCGGCGTGCTGCGTCTTCACTGACTTTTTCACTCAGTTTTTCAACCCCCTCTCCCCTAGATTCTCTCTGGGGTTAGATGACCTAGATGTTTTCGGTATAGGAAAGATAGCTGGGCATCTTTGATACTAGGGAGTGAAGATCGGGGTAAAGGTCTGGATTAATAGAAGAGGCTGGGAGCCCCTGCAGCATGCTGCAGTATGGACCGAGAGCAGTGGAGAAGGTCTGCTGAGATCCTAATGGACCTTGTATAAACCATGTTCATCATTTTATTGAGCTACATTCTGATTTTGAGGAAAATGGACATAGGGGATGACTCTAGGCACATTAGCAATGCCAAAGAAACCATTAATCCTGGGCCATGGTTGTAGGAAAATGTGACAATTGAGGCTGATCCTTAGCTGAAGGACATATAGGGGGATGGATGGATGGAATTCGAATGCAAGGGTTGAGCTCGACAAATATTGAAGACTTCGTGAATGGACCACTAAGGACTACGTGCCTCAGTATCATTGTGATGAAAGATGAGAAGGTGGGGAGAGAAGATTTCAGAGTTTGAAGTCTTATAGATGAGAGTGTGGAGGGCTCTTGTCAGCAGGTGCCTGAGATCGAGTAAGAAGCTGCTAGAACCCATGAAGCCAGAGAGCCAGGAAGGATATCGTCGTGCAGTGGAAGCCCATGAGATGATAAGAGAGACCTTGAGCCTGGTGCTAAAATCCCATGTTTGCCATTTGCTTCTTTATTGTCTTTCCCCCAACTCCCTTCCTAGTATAACCCCCAAGAGAGCCAAGGCATGTCTGCTCTACTCCTTGCTGTTGCTCCCATGCCTGTCCCAGTGCTCCGCTTGCAGTAAATCTACAGTGAGAAGCTGCTGAATGAAGGCTTAATAAAGTCACCAAGGAATTACAGGGCTATGCCTTCCTATGCAGAGTAAGTATGAAATGAACGTTTGTTGACTGCACTTTGCATGTCAAAGGAAATTAAAAAAAAAAAATAAAATAGATGCCCTAGTACTAGCACTGTGGTGCTGTTAACTATGATGTGAAGTGCTCTCTTCCTCTGTCTGTATGTACAGGAGACTCAAGGAAGAGGACGATTCTGTGGATTCTCTTTTATGACCGGAGTGATTACACACATTGTGGACACTTTCCATGTTAATATATCAGTCTGCAACTTCCAGTCCAAGGCTTCATAGTCCGGCTGCACCACAATACATTTAAAGCATCTCCTATTGTTAGGCATTTAGGTTGATTCTAATTCTTTGCTTCGAAAGTGATTCAAGGCTTTATTTAAAGATTTCGTTTATTTATTTGACAGAGATTGAGAGAGAGAGAGAGAGAGAGATCACAAATAGGCAGCGAGGCAGGCAGAGAGAGAGGGGGGAAACAGGCTCCCCACCGAGCAAAGCCTGATGAGGGGCTCGATCCCAGGACCCCGAGATCATGACCTGAGCCGAAGGCAGAGGCTTTAACCCACTGAGCCACCCAGGCGCCCCTCAAGGCTTTATTTAGAGACCTGCCCCAGTTATAACCTTGTGCCACATCTCGAAGTATGGTTTGGCAAGGCAGTAGCTGAGTAGGTCAGAGTTGGAAAAACCATTGCTGACTTTTGGGTGGGATATTTTGTTAACTGACTTGTTTGACCACCAGTTAAATTTGGAGTGATTCCGGAAATGTCTGCCATAAAACATAATGCTTGCAGCTTAGGAGCAAGGGTAAAACGGATGCCTTGATTTTTAGAAAGTCTCAGTCCTGTTTAGAGCATTAATAGCTGTGGAAATTCTGGAAAGGAGACCTTTGGAATAGTAGAGGAGCTGCATGCGTTTTAAGATGAAAAGCGAACATGACTAAGAAGCAAGGAGCGTGGGTAATTTGACCACCTTCATTGTTCGTATAGAGCATCACACTGTTGTGAATAAACTAGTTTGAAAACAAGGCTTTGGAGCCCAGGAGCAAGGAGGACCTTTGTAGCCACACACAAGGAGGGCGAACCCTGCACAACAGGGAGATGCATTGTCCTTGTTTTCTCCATCCCTTCCATAGGAAGGAAGGGGAAGCAGGGATGAGTAACGGAAACAAAGGTAGGTGAATTCTGAGGTCAGACCCCTGCTCCATATCCTGTTCCACCAGTGTGAGCAAACTCAGGTGTCTGGAGTGCAGAACCACAATTTCACATCTTTGCTGTATACCAAAAAACCAAAAAGCTCTTGTGGCAGCACCTGGGGTCCCCCAATTTTGTTTTCTCTGGTAAGGAGGCTCTTGTTATTAACTGCATAAACTTAGTCAACCCTCCTAAGCCTGTTCATTGTTTGTTTTTTTTTTTTTAAGATTCTATTTATTTGAGGTTGGGGGGCACAAGCAAGAGCTGGGGCAAGGGGCGGGGAGGGCAGAGGGTGAGGGAGAAGCAGGCTCCTCATGATCAGGGAGCCTGATGCAAGTCTGGATCCCAGGACCCTGAGATCATGACCTGAGCGAATGGCAAACTGAGCCACCCAGGTGCCCCCTGTGCATTGATTTTTAAAATCAGGATAACAGTGGTGCCTGGATGGCACAGTTGGTTGAGCCTTTGACGCTTGGTTTCAGCGGATCATGATCTCAGGGTCATGAGATGGAGCCCTCATTGGGCTCTGTGCTCAGTGGGCAATCTGCTTGAGTTTCTCCTTTTCTCTCTGCCACTCACACTTGTGCACTCTCTTTATCTCAAATAAATAAATAAATCTTAAAAAAAAATAAAATCAGGAGGCTCCTGGATGGCTCAGTTGGTTAAGCTTCTGCCTTCAGCACAGGTCCTGATAGCAGGGCCCAGGAATGGAGCCCCGCATCTGCTTCCCTGCTCGGCGGCGACCCTGCTTCTCTCTCTCCCTTTGTCCCTCCCTCTGCTTGTTTGCATGCAGGCACTCTCTTTCTCTCTCAAATAAATAAACAAAATCTTAAAAGAATAAAATCAGGATAATATTAGATTAGAATGAACATTAATGTACATGTAATGTAATCTAATGATTCCATTAGAATGTAAGCTCTGTGAGAGCAGGGTATTTTTTTTTTAATGGTATATTCACCTTTTATTGCTGTTGTAACAAATCACCATAGACCTGGTGGCTAAGACAACATAAAGTTACTCTCTTACGGTTCTGTAGATCAGAAGCCCAACATGGGTCTCACTGAACAAACACCAGGTGTCTGCAGGGCTGCTGTCCCTTCGGTAGGCCTTAGGGAAGAATCTGTTTCTTTCCTTTCCCAGCTTCTGGAGGCCACCCACATTCCTTGGCTTATGGCTCCTTCCTCCATCTTCAAAGTCCGAGATATGACATCTCTCCATGCCTTTCTTCACCTGTCGATCTCCTGCTGACCACAACTGGGAAGAGTTCTCTGCTTTTAGGAACCCATGTGATTACACTATGTCCATCTGGATAATTTAGGCTGCTCTTCCCATTGCAAAGGCCTTACCTCACCGCCCACCGCCCCCCCTCGGGAGCCAAGACACAGTTTATTGCTTCACAAACAACACAGAATTCTGATCCAGCAGCAAAGCAGCTGCTAGTTTTTTTTCCTTTCCTACACAAACTGCATTTCAGAGGTCTGACACTTGCAATTTACATGCCCACCCTTTGAGAAGAGTGCTTTACATACCTGAAGGTTTATAGAATGTCATAAGTGAAGACAACATAGGGATCGGATCCTCCTTAGTCCCTTGTCTTAGACCCAGGGCCGTGGAGGCCTGGGAGGAGCAAGCAAGAAACTTGCCGAGGATCGCACACAGTGATAGGTGATGAACCAGCCAGCCGTGGCAAAGGCCTTACCTTAACCACAGCTGTAGAGTCCCTTTTGAATAAATAAGGTAACACATTCACAGATTCTGGAGGTTATAATGTGGACATTTGGGGGGGCACATTATTCTGCCTACCATAAGTCCCAATACTTAGAACAGTGCCTGACACGAAGTAAACTCTCAAATATTTGTCAAAGGAATGAATTGTGAGTATTTAAAGATAAAATGTCTTTGAAGTGCATAGCAGGATATCCAGCACATGGAAGAGACCTTGGTTAGTGCTGTGCATTTTTTACAGGCACACTCCAGCCTCAAGGGGAAATTAACAACAACAATAGCAACAACAAACTCAAAGAGCCCTCTTTCCCTGCTCACCAGGGACTGTTCTTTCTGGATGCTTTCTCCTTGGCTGCTCAGATCTAGCGTTCTTTCTGGAGAAGGAAAACACTGTTATTTTTGCTATGTAGAGTGGACCCATACTAGCCTTCACATCTGAGCCTATTAGTTGTTGTTGTTGTTGCTCTTGGTTTTTTGTTTTGTTTTGTTTGTTTTTACTAATTATATGCCTGAGGATATAAGCTGAGGAAAGCCCTGTTTCATTTTGAGTCATTAACCTTCCACCGAGTGATTCACAGTGATCCCCACACCTAGAGGAGCTTTGAAAACAATGCAGATTCTTGATGTACACCTGTGCGCTCCCAATTTTTATTTTTTTAAAATTCACTTGAGTCCATCCACCTGAAGTTGAGAACATCACAAGTTTCTGGCTTGGTTTGAGCATCCAGGAGATGGGATCGTCTCGTTGCTTTGCCTTGAGTCTTTGGATTTGCCGATTTGTTGTTGGAGACCTAGTGGCACAGGGACTAAAAGATTAATACCTCATAGTCCTCACCGGTGTGTCCCCTCAGAAAGCAAAGTGTGTCATGTGTTAAGAATACAAAACATACTGGAGGTCTGCTCTGACACTTCATTTTATTTAAGAAATTATTTGGAAAGTCTGCACCTAGGTCTTCCAGTAGATGAGTGTGCTTGAGTGTGTGACCTAAGGTTTTGTATCCTTTTTTGCATCTTTTTAGTTAAAAGTTCAGACCGATGAGCCAAGCTCCGAGCTTCTGTGGGCCAGTCTAAGGATGTCTTTGAGAGTAGCTGCGTGGTAGTCAATCCATTTTCCCATAGTCTAGTGATTAAAAGGAAGACTCTAAGCCACATGGCCAGGGTTAAAACCTTGCATCCAGCCATTACTAGCTGTGTGACCTTGGGCAAGCAATGTAACTCATCTGTTCCTCAGTTTCCTTCATCATAAAGTGGTAAGACAAAGGATATCTATCTAATGGGATGGTTATAATGATTAAATAGGTTAATACCATGTAAGCCCTCAGAACTGTTATACAAAATAAGTGCTTGCTAAAGCTTAGTATAATTCCATGACTACTACTAGTATTCATAGGAATAAGTAAATAGCCAGTACCTAACTATGAAAAGTGTGCAGGGTAGCCATTGAGGTAAGAAAAAAAGATCGTCCCTTCTGAATAAATATTTTCCATAATATGTCCCTAGGAACACATTGTCTGCAAAAGATGTTAATAGGAGTTCTGAGTTACAGGGTACCACAGTCGTAAATATTGGGAAACTTCTCCTCTTGGAGATTTATGATACACATTAGTATTTTAACATTATTGGTTCTGCTGGAGCCTGGAGTAGAGAAAGCAATTTGACTTTGTTTAATCCAGTTTGTCCCAAATGTGTGAGGGCACGGAACCCTTGCTGAGGGTCAGTTTGTGTGTGTGCTTGTTGGTGGGGTGGGAGGAGGCCGATGGTGAAGGTGTTGGTCCTGCTGAGCTTTGGTTGTTCGTGATACCTATTTAGTCCCTCTGGGAACCAGTGTTTCCTCTCTAGGGCACACTTTGGGGTAGTACTCACATTTAATGTACATATGGGGATCTGATTAAAATACAGATTCTGATTCAGTAGGTCTAGGGTGAGGCCTGTGATTCTGCGTCTCTAGCTAATTCCCTGGGGCTGCTGCTGCTGCTGCCGGCCTGTGGGCTGCGCACCAAGTAACCAGGCTTTTGGAAGTACTCTTGGGGTGACAAGAAGAGGACACATGGAGACCATCAGGAATTTTCACAGTTAGATAACAGGGGCAGAGGGTAGCCTAATATGGAGGCTCACATGTAGACTGCACATTAGAATTACATGGAATAATTGGAGAAAGAAAACTCCATCCCCAGGAATTCAGATTTAACATGTTGGGAGAGAGGGCCCTAGGTATTGGTGTTTTTTGTTTTTGTTTTTTTCCACGGACTTCCAAAATGAGTCTAATGAAGAGCCAGAGTGGAGAACTGCTGGTTTAGTGGGTAGTGGGTTTTTGTTTATTTCTAGAGTCCAGGCCTGGTTCTAAGTCCTGGCTCCAAATTAGCAGGTGACTTTTGGTATCTTAGTTCAGTGCTCCGTGCCTCCATTTCCCCATTTGTAAAAGGGGGCAATAATGATGTGTAACCTCAGAGACTCTTTGCAAGGATTAAGTGGTATGTTCATGAACTGAAAGCATCATTTCTAACACATGGTAAGAGTTCAATAAATGTTTATTGTAATGACAATTACTGTAATCATTATTATTGTTATTTGATAACAGATTCTTAGGTCATTCTCTTTCTTTTTAAATCTGACTGAGCTATTGCAATGGTTACAAGCTAAAACCAGAAAAATATACATTTACTTTCTTAATAAATAGCGAACAGTGTTAAGGGTACTATAACGGTAGAGCCCGTTTTCAATCTAACTTCCCCCAACAAGTATTTATTTAGGCTGGGATCTCTGTGACAGTAGGCAGCCAACTGATTTTTTTTTAGTGTAGCACCAACGCTGGTGTTTGCATTGAGTATATGATAACTCTACCAAGTGGAGATATGTTAACTTCTGTCTGTACCAGCTGGTTTATTTTAGTGGCTAGAAATAATAGGACAATGATTATAAAGAACTGAGAAGTACCATATTTTTCATTATTATATTGTATTTTTATCCAGTGTTGGTAACTTTTTTAACTATAGAGGTAGACAGCTGAGTTTCATTCCTTATTTTTTCTAAAATCAGCTGTGTCCCCCGGTCTTTTCCACTATTCCACTCATATGCAATCTAAAATTACATAACTTTTTATTTTCCTACCCACTTTGGTTCCTTCTCCCCTTGTGCTCTACCCAACTTCCTACTCCCACTGTGGTCTGTGATCCTTATCAGTTTACTTATGTAATACCTAGTTTTCACCTTAATTGAGTCTCCTTCACATTGGACTATTGGTTTGTGATTTGGGAGCCAGAAGATGTGGTCTGTATGTTCTATCTTCTTATAATAATTGGGTGAATAAGGGTTTCATAATTTTCAGTTCGTTCCATAATGAATATACATATATATTATCCTCAAGGTCAATAGCTATCTTATAAAATCGTGTAGGGAAGTAGATTCCTTTCCTATTTCTCTTTCTGGTAAAGGAGGAAAACAGTACCTGCTTCCCTTACTGCCATCCCGGTAAGATATAAAGATGCTCGAGAGAACATTTGTGAAAGAACTTGACAGATGCCCTTGGAGAGAAAGCATTACTTTACTCTCTGGTGTTTTGAATATCATGAGAGTTTGAATTACGAATGAGTACATCTGAGTACATAATCGGTTAAGGACACTTTCAGACTCATTGTGGACACTGCTCACAGGCAAAATAGATTGTGCAACTCCAATCGCTAGAGCCATGGGGATATCAGACACAGCTACATCCATCTAATTCAGGAAGGACTTGAAATCGCTCCTCATTTTCAGGGCTCAAAAAAATAGAGCTTTTTCACATTTACCCTGAAGATGGAGCCATTTAACATTTTGGATACTTTACGATTTTAAAATTAATAACTTTGAATTGACTTTGTTTTGAGACACTAATGTTCTAGGATCTTCTTTTTCCCTTATATGTAATGATTGTTTCCTGACAAATTAAAAAAAGAGTATTAGAAATATTTTATTATGGTCATGGATATCTGGGCACCAGTCTGTGACCTTGCCCATATTTATGGAGGTCATTTTTCTTGTTTCATTTTGTTCCCCATATCTATGGATCTAGGAAGTGAAGTATTTAAGTATTTTCCAGATATGTTTCAATTTCCCTCAATGATGGTTGGCTGTAAATAAAAAGCATATTTTAGAAGCAGTGTACAAGAAGGAATATGGTTATTTCAGGTGCCCTTCTATTGGCCATAAAGTTTGATTTGAATCTAGAATCTTTGAGTCAGGGGAATCCTAGGGGACATCTAATATTCCTTCACATGTAGTCCCTTAGGACTCTTATTTGTATACGTTTGTTAGTTGCTATGGCTGCATTAAACTGTCTGTGATTAATTATATAATCCCCAAATCTAACCTTAATCGATCTCTTTAGCAATGCCTTGTCTTTTTCCACTTGTGAATGAAGGTAAAGTAGATCTAGATTGGCATTTTCTGTCATCAAGGATCCCTCAGTTCTCATAGTTGAACATCTTCAAATGAAGAAGGTAATGCCTATACCAAATTAGGGGTCAAAATATTTCACTTGAAACATCAGTTGTCTGTAGGTGGAAGGACAGAAGGAATGTAGATGCCAAGCCACCTGGAGATGGGTTGGACACAGGTGAAGCATCATGATGTATGGTAACAGCACCACTGGAAGAGTAGCTGTCTTACTCCGAGGGCAGTGGGAATGAATAGAAATCTCGAAAGCCAAATACAGCAGGGTACCCTTAAAGCAACTGTTGGACAACTTATGGTTGTATTAAAAGAGAAGTGGAGACTACATAGGGGTTGCTTCCTCCTTTACCTGTTCAGGACTGAGGTTCCTTGTGTGATTGTGATGCAGGCGTTTTCTTGAGAACAGGTATTGCTTTTAGTGGTACTTCTACTTTCCTTTTGGGAGGCTGGATCCCAGTTCCCTCTTCCATGTCACCTGTGCCCACAGCTGGGGAGCATTTGATCTTTTCAGGTAGCCTTCATCTTGTGGAGTACCAGTTCTAACCTTAGGAAAAGTGTAAGTGCTGGAGATTCCATTTTGGGAAACTCTGATGCCCTGGATGTGGGCCATCTTTTAGGGGCTGAGCTCCAGCATCCACCTCATCTCAGTCTGGAGCCTTGCCTTGTGGCTTAGAGGCTGTGGTGTGCTGCCCATTCATGTATCGGTCCCACAGTCTGCATGGCAGCCATAACGACAACTACCTCTCCCCCACACAACTATTATTACTAATGCGCCTACTTCTTTTTCCTCCTCTTCCCCCACCTTCTCATATGATTCTTCTAAATATGTATGGCTACGAAGCAAATTAAGCGAAAACTTAATGTGTCAAAAATAGAGACATTTATTATTGTTCATAGTTTCTATGGTCAGGAATTAGAGAGCTGCAGAGTTGGGTTTCACAGTTTTATATGATACCGGCTGCATTTTTTTTTGTAGATGCCCTTTATAAAGGTGAGGTACTTCCCTTCTACTCCTAGACCGTTGAGTCTTCCTAATCATTGAAAGGATCTTGGCTTTTGTCAAATTCTTTGTTGCATCTATTGAGATGCTCATATCATGTTGTCTTTTATTCTGTTGTTGTCACATATTACATTGACAGATTTTCATATGTCATGGTTGATAATTCTTTTTATGTGTTGCTGGATTTGGTTTGCTAGTGCCTTGAGAATCTATTGCCTCTATATTTATAATGGATATTATATTTGTCTTGTGATATCTTTGCCCCGTTTTGATGTCAGGGTAATGTTGACCTCACTAAATGAGTTAGGATGTATTAGCTACTCTTCTATCCTTTTGGAAGAGATTTAGAAGGGTTGTTAATTCTTTGAAATTTTGGTACAAATCACCAGCAAAGCCATCTGGTCCTAGGTTTTTTCTTTGTGGGAAGTTTTTTGTTCACTAATTCAGTTTCTGAACTTGGTATAGGTCTGCTCAGATTTTTTTTCTTGATTTTTGTCGTTTGTATTTTTCAAGGAATTGTTCCGTTTTATCCTGGTTATCTGATTTTCTTAAAAACAACAGCATGCGATTGTCCATAGTATTCCAATAACCCCTTTTATTTTATTCTTACTTTCTCTTTTGAATTCGTCATTTGGATACTTTGATTCTTTTTTTTTTTTTTAAGATTTTGTTTATTTATTTGACAGAGAGAGAGAAATCACAAGCAGGCAGAGAGGCAGGCGGAGAGGGAGGAGAAAGCAGGCTCCCCGCTGAGCAGAGAGCCCGATGCAGGGCTCGATCCCAGGACCCTGAGATCATGACCTGAGCCGAAGGCAGAGGCTTTAACCCACTGAGCCACCCAGGCGCCCCTGGATACTTTGATTCCTAATGTGAATTTTTCCCTCAGTTCTTTGACCATACTTAGAGTAATGTTTTGAGGAGTGTGTAGGTGGCTCAGGTCTTGATCTCAGGTTATGAGATTGAACCTTGTGATGGACTTTGCGCTAAGCAGGAAGTCTGCTTGAGATTGTCTCTCTCCCTCTCCTTCTGCCTCTCCCCAGCTCATGAGCTTGCTCTCTTGCTTGCTGTCTTTCTCTCAAATACATAAATAAATCTTTTTAAAAAATAGTAATGTTTTGGGTGCCTGGGTACTCAGTTGGTTGACCAACTGCCTTCAGCTCGGGTCATGATCCTGGAGTCGTGGGATCGAGTCTTGCATGGAGCTCCCTGCTCGGCAGGGGTCTGCTTCTCCCTCTCATATTTGCTCTCTCTTATTCTCTCTCTCTCTCTCTCAAATAAATAAATAAATAAATAAAATCTTTTAAAAAATAGTAATGTTTTGAAGCCTTTTTCAGCTAAACCCAACATCTGGTGATACTCACAGATAGTATCTATTGACGGCTTTTTCCTTGAGTACTGGTTACAATTTCTTATTCTTCACATGTCTCATATTTTTTTCCCCTGGAAAATAGATATTTAGATATCAGTGTAGCAACTCTGGATTCTGGTGTTCCCCAGACAGTAATTGTTATTGCTGGTTTTGTTTGTTTCTTTGTTTATAAACTTGTCTGGGCTAAACTGTGAAATGTGTTTCCCCCATGGTGTGTGGCCACTGATGTCTTTGTTCATTTCTTGTTTTTGTTATTGCTGTTGTTCTGCTTCTTTTGTTTTAAATCTTGGTTTCCAAGGGCTTTCTCCATTGTCTCTGTAGTTTAACAGGCAGCCAGAAATTGAACTAAGGCTGTGTTTCAGCACCTTGAACAATAAGAAGGCTACAGTCCTCTGTTCATGGGTCTGTGGAGGGAAGTGTATCTAGTGTTCAGGTCATTTTCAAGTCTTCCCAAGTAATTACTTTCTGCTGGGCCCTTTTACATTGCAACTTTTTTGGCACACTGCCTCAAGATCAGTCAGGAATATTTGGTTAGCGTAGACCTTCTCCAGGCTTCAGGGAACACTACATGGTCTCAATTTGAAATATGCTTGCCCCAACCACAACCTCAGGCCATTTATGCTCTTGGCTTTCCCCAGTGGTGCTGCTGGATTTAGTCACTGTTCTCCATTTCAAATCTAGTGAGCCCTTTTTGGGGGCACCTGAGAGGCTCAGTGGGTTAAGCCTCTGCCTTCGGCTCAGGTCATGGTCTCAGGGTCCTGGGATCAAACCCCACATCAGGCTTTCTGCTCAATAGGGAGCCTGCTTCCCCTCTCTCTCTGCCTGCCTCTCTGCCTACTTGTGATCTTTCTCTCTGTCAAATAAATAAATAAAATCTTCAAAAAAAATTGAGCCCTTTTTGACAATGGCAGTAATGCTGCCACTACTCATAGCCTGCCCCAACCAGACAGAGACTTCATGCTAACTAGGGATGGAGCAGCCCTGTCTAGAACACCAAAAATTGCCATTGTTACTACCTGGAGCCCAGTAGTTTTTCAGGTAAATACTTCTCAGATTGTTGTCTTTGATTTTTGTTGAGAGTGTTGAAAAGCTGTTTTGTGGTGGTTTTGGTCAATTTTGTCCTGCTTTATAGTTACTTTTTTTTGGAAAAAGGATGTGCTGGCCTCCTCACTGAGCCATAGCTGGTAGTTCTGACCATTTTAATGTGCATTTGCATCCTGTAATCCAGCAAAGGGCATAGCATCCTGGAAAACCTTGTTAAAAATAATAAATATAGTTCGTGACTCTATTTATTTTTACGAGAAAGACAAATCCCCATGTTGATATTAGAGGTCTCATTTGGGACCATTTGGGATTTTCCTTAAAGTTTTCCCAGTATACTGGTTAGGAGATGGGACCTTTGGAAAGTGCTTATGTCATGAGGTTGGAGGTCTCTTGAATGGGATTGGTGTTCTTATAAAAGAGACCTGAGAAATCTCCTTCGACCCTTTCCACCATGTAAAGTCACAGTGAAAAGAAGGCCATCAGTAAGGAAGGAGGTTCTCACCAGACACCACGTCCAATCTGATCTTGGACTAGTTAGTCTTCAGAACCATGAGAAATAAATTTCCGTTGTCTATAAGCTACATAGTTTATGGTATTTTTGTTATAGCAGCCTAAGAGGACTAAGGCAGTAGGCCACACTGGCTGTATATGATCAACATACAACAATATACAGCAACATACAACAACAACAAAAGTCTTGAGGTGTCGCATAATTAAGATTTATGCCTTGCTGTCATTGTGGTCTGATGAAAATTGGCTTTTTCCCTGGGTCTATGCTTCTTCTAGCTGTGACTCGATTATCGTGGAATGCTTTTGGTTCAAGCCTCATGGATAGGGAGAGAGAACTTGGGAATTATGTGTTATGTTTCCTGGAAATACGTTATACCATGATTATACCATCGTTATACCATACGTTATACCATCTCTGATCACACTCTATTGGCTAGACCCGTCACATGGTGGTGTGGGGATGCAGAGGAGCCTGGGAAATGTGGTCTTTCCATGTGCCAAGGAAGACCATGAAAATACTTGACGAACAGGGAATGTTGCATTTCTACTCTCGCTTTTTGGAGGTCCTATTACAATTAACATCCTTATTCTGTGGAAAGGAAAACTGGGACACAGAGATGGTGAATAACTCGCCCAAGATGTATTCTTTTAAGTAAGTTATTGGAAGATTAGGGACTAGAAATAGTATTTATTGACTTTTAATCCAGTGTTGGTTTTGTTTTCCTAACTTTACCTTTCTACTTTTACAAAGCATCATTTTTTTTAAACATTTTCTAAGATTATTTATTTATTTATTTGACAGAGGGAGAGAGATCACAAGTAGGCAGAGGCAGGCAGAGAGCGAGGGGTAAGCAGGCTCCCTGCTGAGGAGAGAGCCCGATGTGGGGCTCGATCCCAGGACCCTGAGATCATGACCCGAGCCGAAGGCAGAGGCTTCAACCCACTAAGCCACCCAGGCGCCCCACAAAGCATCATTTTTAATTGACATAGATTAAGATATAGCAAAACGATTTTAGAAAAATTAGAAATGCCTGCTTATAATTCCACCAACCACTTCTGATTATTTTACCATAGGCTTTTTTCTTTATGGATGTATGTTACATGTTCAAATGGTTATATGGCTTTATTTTTTATTCTGTTTTTCAACATATAAACATTATTCATAAGTCTGCCCTTTTCTAATTATTTTGATTCCTGTATAGCATTGTACTGACTGGATCTAATATTTACTCAGCCATTCCTCCTATTACCAAAAGTATAAGTTGTTTCAACTCATTTAAACCTATATACCTCAGTGTGATTTAACTATTACTTTAAAATAATATTTATTGTAATAAAGGCTAATCAGGTTGGATATTCTGACTACCTCTGAACATTTAGGAAAGCCCATAGTTAAATGGTACAACCTTTAACTTATTTCTTTTATGTTACTTACTGAAACATGTGCATATAGTGAAGCCCTATTTTTATATAATTCTTTTTTCATGAAAATATTTAGCTGTTGAAAAATAAGATCAATTCTAAAAAAGATTTGAATGAACCTCTTAATATAGTTTTATTATCAATGTAATATAATGTTTCTTTGAAATTTGTTCTAATTTATTAGTAAGGAATGGAGGAAGAGAGGAAATTCAGAATTGTCAGATTATATATATTAATTCACTGACTAACATTGTTGAGCACTCACTAAATTCCTGTCAATCTTTTAGAAACTGAAGATATATCATGAAAAATGAAAACAAAAAACAAGGGGTGCCTGGGTGGCACAGTTGGTTGAGTGGCTGCCTTCGGCTCGGGTCATGGTCCCGGGGTCCTGGGGTCAAGCCCCGCATCGGGCTCCTTGCTCGGCGGGAAGCCTGCTTCCCCCTCTCCCTCTGTCTGCCTGCCTGCCTGCTGCTCCCCCTACTTGTGCTCTCTCTCTCACTATTTCTCTCTGTGTGTCAAATAAATAAAAATAAAATCTTTAAAAAAAAAGAAAACAAAAAACAAAGTTCTTTTCTTCAAGAAACTAAGGGTGTACTAGGGATGGGGAGAGTATGAGGAACACAGACTTACATATGAACAAATGTCATATTATATCATTGCCATGAAGAAAAATAAAGCAAGGAGAATAGAGTGTGATAGACATTTGGCTGGATATTGCTTGTTGTGTTCACAGCAAAGAGGTTGGTATGACTGGGGTGGGGGCAATGAGAGACACAAAAATAGTACTATATGACATCAGAGAATTAGTGGGGGGTAGCTCATATAGAGCTTTGAAGATCATGGTATGAATATAGGATTTTTCTTTGAGCAAAGTAGGAAGCTATTGGAGGATGCTGAGCAGAGGGACAGCCTGACACGATGCACATTTTAAAGGAATACTCCATCTATTGGATGGAGAATACATGTGGAGGAGTTCAGTGTTGGGGTAAGGAGCATTATTAAAATCATGCAGGTGAGAGATGACCAGGTTGATAGAAATGCAGGTGTGAGAAATGGCCAGAGTTTGCATATGTTTCAAAAGAAGACACAGCATGATTAGGTAGGGAACTGTGGGATGTGCAAAAGAGAGGAGTCATTGGTTTCGACAGGTATTTTATCCTGACAGTTTGGAAATGGAAGCACTATTTATTTCCAAGATGGATTGCAAAAGTAGCAGATTTTCATGGAGGGGAAGGGGAAGGAGAAAGAGTGACTTTAAGAAGAGGGAAGAGGGGGCGCCTGGGTGGCTCAGTGGGTTGGAGCCTCTGCCTTCGGCCCAGGTCGTGATCTCGGGGTCCTGGGATTGAGCCCCGTGTCGGGCTCTCTGCTCAGCGGGGAGCGTGCTTCCCTCCCCTCTCTCTCTGCCTGCCTCTCTGCCTACTTGTGATCTCTCTCTCTGTCAAATAAATAAATAAATAAAATCTTTAAAAAAAAAAAAAAGAAGAGGGAAGAATTGGGAGTTAATGCTTGGACATACTCAGCATGAGACCCTGATTGATTTTCAGGGAGAGATGTCAAGGAAACAGTTGGTTCTTTGAGTCTGGAGAATAAAGAAGAGGTTTGGCATGGAGATACAAATTTAGGAGTCTCCATCTTATAGATGGTATTTGATGCCTTTAGACAGGGACAAGATCACACCCCATCACCATGTGCACATGTCATAATATATGCGACATTAAAAAAATATATTTTTCCTGTGACTCCACTTCCCCTCCATCTGCCACCCTGTTTCTCTTTTCTCTGATCTCCTTTGCACAAAACTCCAAAATAAAACGTGTCTATATTTGCTATCATTTTTTTCCCCCTTCTATTCTCTCTTGAATTCATTCCAAAGAGGCTTCCCTCCTGCCTACCTTCTGGGTGATCTTATCCTGTCACAAGGCGTTCAATACTGACAATAAGCTGATTATCTCCATTTTACAATGAAGAAACTGAAGTTCAGAGAGGTTAAGGCCACTTGAGTATTCAATAGCAGAACTCAAACCAGAACCTTGCTTTGCTATCTGCAGCCTGCCTCTTTCCATAGCCTAGTTCTCGACCAAACAGCATAGTGTTTGCAAACAGGGTCTTGGAAAGAGATCGGCTTGACTGCCACTTTGCACTGAACATGTTACGATTTCCTCATAATTATCTAAATAGAATACAGTATCTCACCCCCAATAAATGTATGGGTTTAGATTGTTTATGCCTACTTCTTTATAAGAAAGAAAACTTGTAGACAGCCTGTTGACTTGATACTGTGCTTTATTTTAAAGCATTGTAATTTCATAGCAATTATTTAATCTTTTAAAAACATATGATACTGATGTGGTTGGTGAACATGAGTATAGGGAGTAGGAGGAGGTTTGGATTGTCTTTCCTTGACATCCTAAACAGTAGGGAAGACACGTGCCTTTCAGAGAAGGGTGACAGGATTTGTTATCTTCCTCAGAGCTATGGACAGGCAGACCCGCATCTTTATGGCCTAAATAGCTGTGACTTGAAGTCGATCTTGTATTGCTCTGGCATTATAATTTCTGTCTTCCTTGGATATTTGTTCCTTGCAGTAGGAGGAGGAGGATCTCCCAGGGGACTTGAAAAAAATTTGTTCTGATATGATTGTGTCTTTGTATGCACTCATTTTGGCTGAGATCTTAGAGATGGGACAGAATAATGCCTTGGAAACCAAATGTTGTGAAATGCTTTTAATCATTTATCAGCTCATCATGACAGGTCTAAAATCTACTCTTTTCTAGATAAATTCATTCAAAAATACATTGAGTGGTAGCTCGGGATTAGAGTATGATTTTAGGCAATAATTTGTTTACCAAGGGAATTTGAACTGAGTTTGAAGCAGAGGATATGAATTGTCAGAAATCTAGAGGCAGGTGCTGTTATATGCAGAGGCATTTATGCAAGAACAAAGCCATTGTCTGTAGGGGACCTAAAGATACTTACTTGGTTGAAAAGACTGCACAAAGAGATACTGAGAATAGAGAAGATCGTGGTAGAGAGAATGAGTAGAAGATTGTGAGATCCAGGAGCAGAACTGGAGTGTGGAGAGATGAGGCTTATTGTAGACCATGTCATAGGCTACATTTGGATGTGTTATCAATCAGTGAGAGGAGAGACTGAAGTTAGGAAGCATGATGGAAGGACATAGTGATGGCTGTATCTGGAGGTGATGCTGACCTGGTCTAGAGAAGGGGGACAATGAGCATGGCACTCTTGGTGCTGATGAGGAGTGACAGGGGGATAGAGGAATAGGTCAGTCTTCCAAGTGCTTGATCTTAGGTTATAGCACAATACCCCAATGAACGTGGGGGTAGCGCTGGTGTGCAGCAGGCCTTGAGTTGGGGAAATCTAGTCTTTACTCCAATACTGAAGTGATTCACAGAGCTATTCATTAGATGTTTTTGCACCTTGCTTTCTCATTTATTAGGTAACATAAGTGAGCTATATTGACTTAATATCCATCTAGCATGTTTTTGAGCATCAGTTTTTGTGGACCAGGTAGAGAGAATGTAGTGGTACGCCAGAAACCCCTTTATGACAGATTCACAATAAAAAGCCACTCTCACGCTTTGCCCTGTGTGCCTGGATGGGGAAAACACAGGATGCCATGGGACTACCTAAAGGAGGTCAAGAAAAATATTTTGCCTTCCTAAAGAAGTAACTCAGGACGGGAGTAGGAATTTTAGTGCAGAGAAGAGTTGGTTCAGGCAGTGTGAGGAGGAAGGAAGAGTACAACAGTGGAGTGGGCTAAGGTGCTGGCTTGAACAGAGGCCCACGTGTGAGCACGCAGAGACACTGAACAAGGGCCCATACGGGTATGAAAGGGGTGTAGGTTGGGAAGGGAAAGGCAGCAGTCACACCGCCCAGCATTTCCTCCACCATCTAAATGGTGGGACCTTTGGTCTTAATTGTCAACAAAGGGATAACTTGGTCCCACATGCATTGGAAGATCCCTCTGCTTCGTTGTGAAAAACAGATTGGAGGAGACCAAATGAGAACCAAATTGTACCAGTTTGGAGGTGTTTATATGAATCCAGGCTAGAGATCAGGGCACAGGTGGTGCCAGTGGGAACTGAGAAAATAGATGGGTTTAATTCATATTTAGGAAGTGAAATATACTTTGCTTGGTGACTGCTGTGGGTATGATGGCAAAATGGGCAAAAGTGGAAGTGGGGATGGAGAGGGGATGTGTAGGTAATGTTAACAAATGTTTGGCACGTGGACGTCAGCTTCCCTCTCGGGATCCGGTACTTCTCAGAATGTTACTAATATTAAGGATTTTGTGTGTGTGTATGTGTGTGTGTGTTGAATTTGAACTATTCTAATTATGCCATAGAAAATCTTCCAACACATATGTGCTTATAATATGTGTATGTATGTATATATGTGTATATATATATATATATTTATATTTATACTTGTATCTCACATACACTCACAAATGCATGCACATCTGGAATGAAATACACTGAAACATTAACAGTGGTTATCTCAAGGATGCAGACTGTGGGTGATTTTTTTTTTTTATGCTTCTATTTGTCTAATTTCCTACCATGAGAAAAAAAGTTTTTCCTCCCTAAGACCAAGAAACAATTAAAGGTTTGAGGAGAAATGTATCTGCCACTATTGATTTTGTTTTAACAAAAAAAGATGGCTAAACACAAAATGCAGTCTTTATAAACCTGGCTGGCAATTCCTTCCCTGATGTTATTGTCTATTTCAGACAAAGAAAAGAGGTGTATGATCCCAAAAACCTTCAGCTGTGAGGAAAACAAAATAAAGATCAATATATTTTGTCCCTGTTTATATTTTCTGCTAACTCTTTGTTTCCCGGCTACCAGAGTGCTATCAACTTCAGTAACTAAATTAAAAACTATAGAGCTGTGAACAAAGAAATCTTGGAAGTAATGAGACTACCCCGCATGAAGTGGAGGAAAAGTATATATAAGTGACATATTATGGTGTGCCTGCATTGTTCTTATCTTTAAATGCAAATCAAAATGCAGACTTTCCTAACATTGAGACTTGAAACACATACAATTAACTTTTTTTTTTTTGCCAAATTTGTAAATTTCGTATTGCCGAAGAATTTTTGGGCCAAGAGAGCAATTTAATTTTCTTTTACTAAGGGATCTGGAATAAAAGAAATTGAGAGAAAATTGGGTGAACCAAAACCAAATGAGACCCCCAAGCACAATGCAAAGCAAAGCTAGTCAATCCTGAAACATTTTAACACGTTTATTTATCTAACCCAGCATGGACTTTGGCACACGTATTAAGAGTCTTCCATGTTTCTCTGGTTTTCGATGACCTCCGAAAACTACCTGTGACATTCTGCACCATGGAATGGAAATGTTCCATTTTCCATCTGTTGTCATGCAATTGTTTTGTTTACCGGCAGCTGTCAGATGGGTATTACAATGAATGCTTTCGTAGCAAATGTTATAAAACCAAATATAACAAGTGTTTGGGATGAAGCTGATAGCACCGGTGGATACAGAGTGCCTACAAAGACACTGGAAATGGGCCTTTCTCATCTGCACCAGGAAACTGTGCAGTGAGAAGTGTCTCACGTGCTGGTTCACAAGTGCCTAATTCTGCCAACTCAAAATAAACTTCTCAGTTGTTCATGCGATGTTGCCCCCTCCATCGGTTACAGAGAACTCTTTGGTTGCTCAGAGTCATTGTGACTTAGCTTCTTCAGAGGCGTTACGCTCATCCATTAGCTCGGTATGGTCCTATGTTTATGTGTAAACACACCACTTTTTGCACGTACTAAAATGCTGGTCCCTGCATCACCTTGTTCTGGCCCCAGAGTCTGCTATGGGGCTAAGGAAGGTGAGCATTTATAATCATCTCCTCACCGTGTTCTGAGGCCCTTGTGGCAAGACCACACTTTGAGGACTCCTTGCCTTGGCATGAGTCCTCTCTGCTCTCCCTCCATTGTTTATTTTTGAATTTCCGTCAGGGACAGTACAGTTAGCACAGTCAATTCATTCCACCACTGCCAAACTATCCCTGCTTTCCTCACCAGTAGAAGGGTGTGTTTGGGTCCCAAGGGGATGAAGCAAGCAGAAAGGCATGTGGTGGTTCTGGTGATTCTTCTGTCCTTACACCCAGGACTCTGGGACCATCAACCTGCCTGCAACCGCCATGCTTGCTGGAGGCTGGGAGGTGACCTAGGTATCAGGGCCCTCAAAACCATAGGGATGGGGTTGTCCTCCTTACTCCAGTTATTGGGAATATTATAAACCATGACCTGGTACCAATAGATTTGGGCGACAATCGATGGTGTGTTGTTGCTTTTTTTTTTTTTTTTTTGGAGATTTTTAAATTTTTTAGAAGTAATATCTACACCCAATGTGGGGTTCTAACTCCCAACCCTGAAGTCAAGAGTCTCATGCTCTACCAGCTGAACCAGCCACACACCCCAGCGTGTTGCATTTATTTGAGGCTTCTTTTCCCTGTTCCCCAGGATTATGTCTCTCTGGTCATTGTTAAGAAAATCTCATTCCTAGACTTCATGCATTCTACCAATAAACTGGTATATATACCACACTTCTTTTTTTCCTGTGAAATGAGAGAAATATTTTGTGAGTTGCTATATATGTATGTGTATGTGTACTTTTATTATTTTTTTGCTCAAACTCAAGGGAGTGAGTGAAAACCATAACAACAAGTCTAGTGCGTGGATCTGTTTTTTTCTTTACACCCCAGGCCCAAAATATGTGTTTGTGAAATTCTCAATGTATACTCCTGGGATTCAAATTCTGGAGATGTTGAGTGAGTGAGTAAATGAGTGCATGGACAGTCATTTGAATGAATCTGTTTTGCTTCGATGTCTCAGTTTTGTGACTTCGAGTTCACAAAGTTAGCATACCCAAATGAACACTGAACAGTAGTGTTCAGTGTATGTGCTGTACCATATAAAACCTGTAAGGTAGGTACTGTACAGGATAGGGGATCAACAGTTCACTGTAGCATTAGGTTCGCAGGCTCTAGAGTCCTCATTCTTATATTTGAGTCCTGGCTTCGTGCACCTGACCACGAGACCTGGAACAAATGCTTTAATTTTCTAAGCCTTTGTTGCTTCTTCCAAAAAATTAGGATGATAATAGGACCTAACCCGTTGGGTTGTTTTGAAGTTTAAATGAGAAAAATCTATGTAAAACTGACAGCACTGTGCCTGTAACATATAAGCACTTGATGAATGATCAATGGTATTACTATTATTCTTATGTACCTAACATTTTGCTTTTGGGGAAGACACACACCTGTCAATTTCCCCTACCAAAGATGTGCCTTGACTTAGTTGTTGTTGGTCCTACCCTCAAAATTATTCAGCCATGTGCCATAAGGCATATTGCACAAAATATGGTGCTCAGAATATCGTGGCTTATATATTTTATCTTGCTGGCAAGGATTCTAAAAGGCTTAAAGCTTAAATTAGAGCCCACATGTACACTGAGTTGGGAGAAGGCGCCATATGCCTCTCCATCTTGTGTGTGGTATGACTGGAAGCCAGGGGGAATGACAACACACTAGTGGCTCCAGCCAAAACTTGAGCCAGCAGCCTAAATCCAGATCAGGCAACATCTCTGGCTTTCCTAGTTCTGTCGGCTTATGCATTTGACCTTGACAGCCAAGGTCTGAGCAGTTCTTCTTTGCTTTCTGTCATTAATCAGTCCTGAAGCATCTTCTAAACAGACAGCTTGGTTGGATTGAATAATGTGCCTATGTGTTTTCATCTGATACAAGCATGAGTTAAACTGGAGTCACCTCCATTGGTGAACTTGGATATTATGCTAGGGCAGGATTTTCAAGTGGAGCCTTACCTGAAAATAGCTTGCTAATTGGCTGTTAATGTTGTCCTCTTGCTACCATGGTGCCTGCAATTATGATAACCTACTGTTTCAAGTTTTCTGTTAAGAGTGGAAATTGTTACTGGAGGAGGGGAAGGGATGACATTTACTTTCAGTGGCAAGTGAGGCCAGATTTGGACTTTGAGTCACTCTTGAGAATCTAAGGGTGGCAGAAAGCACTGCATCCCAGGAAGTATATCATGGTAGAAGATATTAACCATGTCCCACTTTACGCTTGCCATCTATTTTTAAAGTTATAAATGTACCATGTAATGCATACTTTATAGGATAGGAAAAAACCCAATATTGTATAGAAAAATACAGAGTTGCTAGAAATATGGGTAAGAGAACAAGAATTATCTGTAATATTTTACATGGTTCAAAATGCAATTTCAGATGCCTTTTACAGTGCTTTAGAGTTTTTAAAGATGTTTTTGTTTAACAAAGTGGAAACTCATGCCAAATAGTTTTCATGTCTTACTAAAATTCTTATGGAAATTCATGACAGAGCTTTTCCTGGAATGCAGATATCCTAACTCTTGGTTCTGAGAATTTTCCACTAGATCAATATAACTTTCTTACAGAAAGATCGTGATTTGAGGAGAGAGAAGAATCATCTTTTGTAATTAAGCCACCGCTAAGCTGACATAATAACAAAGGAATTAGTCTCAGACTTGGAATTCTATAAATGGTTTTTAACACAGAATAGAGTTAAACAGCGTCCAGGGAGTTGAAGAAGAAGCATGGGATGATGCCATTTAGATTACTTTTGGGCTTTTTCTTTAGCACTGAAGATTTCCACATTGCATCCTGTTCCCTCCCCGATAACAATCCCTCAACCTCTATGGTTCCTTCCCCACTGCAGTTTAGGTTAGAGGGTGTCAGTGCTAATAATACGGTGAGATTTTCCCAGAACTTTTTAGGACCAGTCTTTGGGTGTTGGGCAAACATTCTACTCTGTTAACTTTGGGATGGTGTGTACTTACCCTGTTATTGAGGGCTGGAGAGGGGCTTGGCATTTTGTCCTCTGGAGTAACAGCTGGTAAGATGAGTAATATTATTCTTAGTTCTAGTTTCATTTCTCTTTCTTGTCTTTATTTCAGCTCTTCCTCCTCTCTCATTTCTTCCTTCTTCTCTCCCTCCTTTTCTCTCTTTCCTTCTTTTTCTCTCTCACACACACATGCATATTCACACACACTTTTACCTATCCATTAACTGGTATGTTTAATGAGGAGTGCTACTAAACACTTTCTTAGAATTGATAGTAGATACTCTCTAGTACCCAACACAGAGACATGGTAATGGAGAACCAAATTCATATCTTAACTCTATCATGTACTAACTGAGTATGTGCTCTAGACTCTTGTGTCTGTTTTGTAATATGTAAATTGGGAATGATAACAATATCTTTCTCATAAGGTTGCTGGATTGATTAACTTAGATTATATATAGGAATTCTTTAGCACAGGGACTGATGTGTTAAAAGCTTTGAGTGATCATTGTTAATAGAAAACATTTTCATTGGCTCCATCTCATAAGTTGCAGCACTAAAGCTAATATCTCATAAGATACTGGCAATCTTTAAATAATGTTTTCTACTTAAACTGAATTAAAGGTCCTAACTTGGTGCATTGGAACTGGTAGCCAGGAAACATTCCATTTATCTGATGATCTGAAATATTTGGAATGTTTAACTTTGTTCTATGATAAAATGTATAATTAAAGCCATTTTTTATTTACTTTCTTAAGATTCATTTCTAGTTCTCTAAAGGATTTAACGATTTCAATGCTGATGAGTCCTGTTGGTGAGGCAGTTTGTCCACCCCATCTTCTTACCGCTTCTTGGAAGAAAACTTCATCTAAAGCTTCAGCAAGTTTCCCAATAGATTGTAGATCCCCTCACTGGCAGTGATTTGACTGAGGGAGACATGAGTGGGGTTCGCCAATCAAATGATCTCTTCCTAGAAGTTAAGAATTTTGCCACAGCCTTGTGTTCATACTCCTAAAAAAAATTTTAGTGACAAAGGTAATAGGAAATGGACCCTAGGAAGAGGGGCTATCTAAGATCAGGAGGGAAGACCAACATCACTATTTACTGGCTTGGTGACCTAGAACAAGTCACTTAATCCAGAGAACCTCAGTCTCATTATTTGCAAAGCAAGAGTAGTAACAGGGGCTACCTCAAGAAAATGAAGAATAAACATGCTGAGGCAGGTGAAATATTGAGCAGTGACTTTAACACAGTATGAGTTAAAACATTTTGAATTGTATTCAGCCCTTCATCAACCTCTATTTGTTTGTTAACTGACTCTTAAAAGGAAACTGCCCCTGTCTTTGGGCAATTAGAAATGTTTTCTTTTTTTTTTTTTTTAATTTTTATTAAAATATACTGTATTATTTGTTTCCAGGGTATAGGTCTGTGAATCATCAGTCTTACACAATTCACAGCGGTCACCATAGCACATACCCTCCCCAGTGTCCATAACCCAGCCACCCTATCCCCCATCCTCCCTCAACAGCAACCCTCAGTTTGATTCCTGAGATTACATCTCTTACAGTTTGTTTCCCTCCCTGGTCCCATAGAAAAGTTTTCTTTTTTATCCTATCTGGTTTGACACTGCAGATTGTGTCTATCCTCTCAAAGCTCTGTCCTCCTTTGATTGCCTGGGGCACTTCCTACCTCTTGGCCTAGGTGGATTTTCTTTGTTTTTGCCTTTTCAGTGCCTCTACTCTCTGCTTACCTAGGTGAAGTTGCTCTCCATGGTTCTGACCTGTCCCCTGTTCCATCTGTTTTTTTCATAGCCACCAGGTCCATTTGTTGAGCACTTACTTGGCCCTTGCACTGTATCGAATGCATTGCATACCTTCTCACTTAACACCCCAAACAGCTGTAGTAGGCATCATTGTTCCCTTCCTCAGATGAGGAAGCTGACTCTCAGAAGAATTGACTAAGCCATGTAAGGTAAGTAGCCGTGTAAGGAAAAGATCAGGAATTTGCACCTGGGATTCCAAAGCTCTTACTTCATTACCACTGCACTAAAGGAAGCCACGTGTTAGATTTTATTTTGAGTAAGTGACTTAATGTGACCTCAGTTCCATAATCTATAAAATCAGCATGATAATACCTATCTTTCAGTTGTGTGTGTGTGTGTGACTCAATAGATGTAAAGCATTTAGCATGTAGCATGGAACACAGAATACAGTAAATCCAGGCTGTTATTAATAACAAGTTAGCTTTCCATTGTGAAAGATTTCATTTTGGATCCATGAATGTGACTTTAAAAACTGAGCCTACCCCTAAATTTGAATTATTGCCTAACTAGATCCATGAAACTGGAAATAGAGAAATAACATACAATTCTAGCAATATCAACATTATTATTTTCATTTTTTTCCTGATGCTGTCAGCTTGTTATTTGTGCTATTTCTTAGAATAATAGAATTTATTCAGGCAATTTATCCTTAATACAAGTGATATAAATGGAACTATGCAGTGCTTATATATCATGCTAATAATGTCTGGTTCATCCTTTTTTTTCTCTCTCTTTACAAATGGAGACATTGATTTCCTACCCTGTCCTGTCTTTTATTGCATTTTCTGCATTGAGGTCATCTCTGTTTACCACCTACACTGGATTCCAAAAGCTGAAATGATGTTTAACACTCTCCAACAACATTTTATAAAGCATCTACCATGTGCTTTCTTTATCCCTGTATATACTGGACTGGAATGAAGGAGGAGAAAAAATTATATTTACTCTCCCTGGCTATAAGTTAAATCTGCTAGTTAAAAATATACACCTGCCCAGTGATTTAAAGACAAATATAGACCTTTATATTGGGAGCTTCTGAAACAGAGTTAGTTCTATGTATGCATGTTAAAATATGTGGACACTACTCATAGTCTCTCTCTCTCACATACACACTCTTTACTCTACACTCTGTGGGTGATGCCTTTCAATCTATTTTTTGGTTTTTGTTTATTTCTAGAGAGGGAGAGGCAGAGTGAGGGGGAGGGGCGGGGAAGAGGGAAAGAAGGAAACTGAAGCAAGCTCCACCACTCAGCATGAAGTCCAATATGGGGCTCCATCTCACAACCCTGAGATTTTGACCTGAGCTGAAATCATGAGTCAGATGCTTAACTAACTGAGTCCCCCGCCCCCAGACACCCCTCAGTCTGTTTTTAATGCCCAAATATATCTTGATGGCTTTCTAAAATATTATTTCTTTTTTCCCCCAAAATACCATTTCTAACTCCAAATGTTTCTTCTGAGCTTGAGCCTCATATTTCTTCATACACATCTCCAGTTGTCCCCCAGCCATGAATATCCCGTGGACACCTTTCATTCATTATGTCTGAAACAAATCAACACCCACCCCCTTGCCTACCTACCCCAATCACAGTGTCTCCTCCATCTTGCCAAATCTCACATGCGTTCAGCTTACCCATGCTGGACACTGCAAGGCAGCACTGAATTACACTCTTTATCATCTCTGCTCCACCTGAGCACAATTCATGATCAATTCTTACCAATTAACTTCACTATTATTTCTTGAACTTGACCCAGACTCTCCATTTCCTGCAAAGATAAAACCATATAGTATCAGTAGAGAAGCAGGATCAACCTGTTAGGTTGATGCAGAAGGCTCTGTGGGACTAGACACTACAGCACTGATTTTCATTGTGCTTCAGAGGTGAGCACCAAGACAAGAGTGTGACTTTGCAGAAGGAACAACAGCAACAAAACTAATTTGGATAGATAAAAAGAAGAAAGAATCAGCAAGACTTGATGACAGGATAGATTCAAGGGAAGAAAATATAGACAGGAACAACTTTCAAACATGTTCAAGATATTACATGTTTCGGGTATGCCTTTATGAATGAATTTTAAGGGAACTCTTATTTTAAAATAAAAGGGGAAACTCTTTTAAAGAGGTTGACCTAGTAGACAGAAAATGCTTTTGGGCTGGGTTGCCTTTGTGGAGCTATGTGACCTTGAGCATGTCTATTAACCACTATGGGACTTAACTCGTCTTCTGCAAATGAAGGATTTGGATTAGATGGTATCTACCATTGTGGACTTTTGGGTAGTCAGGGTTTTATGATTAGGAGCTCAGAAGGCAAGTTAAACAGTTAAAAGTTGGTGCTGATGGATTCACTGAAGAACTGGGCTGAATTATATTTGGAACTAAAGTGTACCCTTGCTGAAATCTAGAATAATAATGAGTCTGGTATTAATATAGTCTGGCTTAAGTATAATACTAATATAAACAAAATTATATTGAGAGAAAATGATGTTTATAGAGTACACCATCAAGATGAACTCCAGAAAAGGGAAACTAAACCTTATCTAAATAGTTTTTTCTTTTTTCTCCTTATTGTCACCTCCTTTTTACATTATCATTATGTTTTCCAGGCTGGCAGATGAATCTCAAAATCTGCTTCTGATTGAGTTTTTTCTTCCTTCCCTGATAGAATATATATTTTTTTCATTTATAAAAAGCAAATAGATCACGTGTTTTCCCTTCTGAGGCAAAGAAATAAACACAGCAAAAGTTTCTATGCTCAATTCCAGTTTCTTAGTGAAAAAAATTAATATAAATGAAAAATATTCATTTACTTTTTGAACAAAGTTTTATCACGGATCTCTTACTTGGGAGTAAATACTCCTTAAAACAAGCTAAATGCACATCCTTAATAATTTAAAGTCAGAGAATCAGCCATGTGTAAAATAGGTGTGTGTTCACATAATTGACTACAGTATTTTGCTACATGGTTAAATGCATGATTTCCCCTAATAGAATGCCATTGTGGTCTACATCACATTTTCTAGTTCATAAAAGTCAAATGAGCTGTGACCATAGTCTCCCAAACTTAATGGAAAGTTCATTTTGTGACTTCTGAGTTTAAATTGTGTCTTTCTAGGATGAATCAATAGATTTAAAGCACGTTAATGGATCACATCACCAAAAGGTCTAATCCTGAGTGACTAAAATGGTAGATCTAATTCAGATTTATTGCTTTTCTAGCACGTTGGACTAAAAGGTCTTTAATCTCTGTAATAATATAATGGATTTGAATTAACTAAATAACGCTCACCTGATGCACATCATTTAAGTTGTCTACATATTCACATGGCACTGGGCATTTCAAACTTTTCAGGGAAGGGATGTGGGGTAAATGGGTTTAATCTGTGAAAACTAGCAAAGAAGTAAAACCATATGTCAATGGAGACTTGAGGGCTCACTGTACATTTTGTTTCCTGTGTGGATGCTTGCTAACAGAACGAATTTATACACTGCTCTGCCTTCACCCTTAACCACAGCTACCTATCAGAAGGTTATCAAGGCTAGAACAACAACACATAAGTTATGTCCTGGACTGTGCAAACACTCTTGAGCATAGCCATAAACTATAGCTGGAATGTTCCCCAACACCCAACCATCCAGGGTTTTTGACCTTGGACAAACAGCATGGGTCAGCAGAGATGGCCAGGCCCAGAGATGGCCCTATTTACAAAATACAAATGAAGATGTTCAGAGGGTGCTGGCAATGAGCTTCTGGGAGGACACCATTTGAAGGGAAACCAAATTGTTTCTGTTATCTCAGGGAACACCTTGATTTTGAAAGACAGTAGAAGAGCACGAGCCTACCTAATACTTCTAGAAAGATGAATATAGTGTATTTATATTAGAGCTACTGCATCTAAACCAGTCAGATTCCTCCCTAATGTCAAGCAGGTGAATGGTCTTTTTGCATTCCTCTGCTCAGCCCTTTTCATTGTATGCCCTCAGAGAGTGCAGTTTTACGAATCTGAAATGTGGTAGAGTTACCTGATATGGGAGAGAGAGAGGGAGGGAGGGAGGGAGGGAGAGAGAGAGAGAGAGAGAAATCAAATGAAATTGTGACTTCACTTGCCCTTTCTCTTAACAGTAGCATGTGCTATCAGACTTTCTATAACATGTCCTCTGTGTTCCTAAAATTTACTAATCTGTGCAAAGTCATGCAATAAAAACCACGGGGCTCAGACGAAGATAGGATCACAGGCAACTTCATCAGTGGCACGTTAAACAAACAAACAAAGAAACAAAGAAACAAACACCACCAGTTAGGAACTTTATTAAAGCAGTAGGGCAGGGTTGCCTGTGTGGCTCACTTATGGTGAAGCATATGGCTGTTGATTTCAGCTCAGGTTGTGATCTCAGGGTTGTGTGATCAAGCCCCATGTTGGGCTCGGTGCTGGGTGCAGAGTTGGCTTGAGATTCTCTTTCTCGTCCTTTGCGCCACCCCCACAATTGCATGCGCTCTCTCTCAAATTAATCAATAAATCTTAAAACAGTTTTACATGCGTTTAATGATTAAAATGCATAAGTGCTATAGTAAATTGGCACTTTAACTTGAAGAAGATACGAAGTTTTCTTGTGGGAGTGGGCACTGGAGGGTTGCAGCTTATGAGTTATTGTGAAGTGATAGAAAAGGAGAGGTCTCTGAAACCACATAGAAAGTTGTGGCACCAGATGCGGGTGAGCCTGACTCATAACGCATGTTGTGAACTGGGTGACAGGTAGATGTTTGAGGTACATGTTTGTGTGTCTGATGGTGTATTTCTGTGCAGCTCATTTTCAGCTGGGTGGAGTTTTCTGTGTTAACCTAGTGTTTTTCACAGGGGAAATCAAGCATGAGTAAATGTGAAATCCACATTATGCTCAAACTGTTCCCTGCTCTATCGATTCATTGGAATGCATTTGTGTTTTCAAAACAAGCATGACGGTAGAACTGACTGTGCCTCAGAGGAAGGTTGACATGGGAGGTAAAGATTGGGGATCCTCTCAGTTATTTAGCTCCCACTATGAACATCTCAAAGAGTATTGCATGTGACCAAGAATACATGGGATTCTCCGTGGCCTTAAATGCAAGCCAACCACTTTGTCTTGTGCTCAACTGAGGAAAAAAATAATATATTCGGAGTTGGGAGGAAACACATGGTTGTGTCAGATCATTAAAATGTTTCCAAGTTGGCCCCCTGCTAACAAAGGATCTGTTTGATTTCGCTGGGTATTTGCCCTTTACATATTTACTCACAACCTAGCTTTTATAGGAGGGTCTCTCTTATCTCATGTATCCTTGAGATCATTTTATTCCAACAAGCAAAAATTGTCTAGGAATATTGGGTCACTCAGGGATTCGCCTTGTGATTCAGTTATTTGTTGTCATCACCAGGGACCTGTGATCTTTGTATCAATCTTAAAGGAATTTTGAGGTTATTTGATCCGTCCTCCTTGTGTTACAAAGGAGGACTCTGAGTTAGAGAGAAAAGGACTTTTTTCAGGGATATAAGAGAAAGGCAGTTTCACAAATATGTCGGAGTATAACTCCAGGGCTTTCTTAAGTAAATCCCTGCAGAATTCCTTTTGGGTCAGTTTCTTTTACCTGTTGTGTTACTGGACTGTACCTGACCTGTGAATACACGTACACAGAAAAGTCAACCGCGGTGTGGCATCAACTTTGTTATTTCTTTTACTGTCAGGAATGGCTGATAGGCCATCGCCCAAAATAATATGCATGATTTTATTTTTTTCTCCAATTACTTGTTATCTCATTTTATACAAAATTTTGCTCAAAGAAAGTTTTTAAAACTTTAATTTCTCCCATTATACAGTTGGGAAAACGAGGATACAGAGTGTTGTTTTAGATTAGGTCGTTTTTGTAAATCAGCATTGTGTCCAGATCAGTGCTGGCCACTCCGACTACCCATTCAGATGTACTACGGAAAACACTGGGGAGCAAATATCTTGGGAAATTCACATTTGTTCTGGTTTATTCTTGAAGGTCTTAAAGCTTTAGAACCTATTAGGCACTTGAAAAAAGAAAACGATTAAATAAAAATAAAAATAACAAAATCTACTCAACTACTCAAAACAGACCAAATCACTGTTTTATTGAAGTTGTGATTATATTCTTTGGAGGTATTTGATTATCACCATAAAGTTATGTGTATTGCAGTGATGGGGAGAGCATAATGCATTAGAGAAAAATTTGTGGGCATGTCTACAATGTCCTTAAACTATGGGCCACTTAAAGGGGGAAGAAAAGATCAAGTTGAGTATTTTAGAATGTATGTGATATTGATGGGTTGATTTCTTTATATTGTTAATTGAGTTGGATGGCCTTATTTGACAATGGATGCCTATTGTCAGTGCCTTGTGTGTGTGCATGGGTGGGTGTTGATGCCCACACGTGTGTTTCTCATAAACCCTTAACCTTCCACAAAGAGGGCATTGCAAAAGAAAGAGAAGAAAGAAAATGCATAAATGCACGATAACACATGATTAAGTTTTGAACCCATAGATTGTTAACCTTCAAAGCTAACTCTGCAGTAGCACAATATTATTAGCAATAAAAGGAATTTGCTTTGCCCTTTTTTAAATTACCATAAACCGATTGACTGAGACAGAATGATGTTAATATTTAAGAAGTAGGACACTAGATTCTATTATCTCAGAAGCTCTGTCACCAGGCCCTCTCTGTAGTCCTGTTATCTAATTATTGGGCTTAAATTGCATTAGTGTGCTAGCAATTTGTCTACCACTGGAAAAGTAATTGACATTTGGGTTACTGCTTCATATTTGGGAGACTTGCTAGCTAGTTCCGAAGAGTCCTCTTCTGTCAGGGCAGATTAGCTTAATGTTGCCTAGAAGAAAGGGAAGCTCTGTGTTTTAAGGTATGCTGCCTTGGTAGCTGGTTGCAATTTGGTATTAAAATTTCGGTTCTGTATCAAAGCTGATAAGTCACCTGAGATGAAATTGAACAAGGTTGTCGTGACAAAGTAATTAATGGCATTTTTTGACTTTCAGATGACTTTAGGGGAAGCACACTTACTCCGTCGGCTTCTGCTGCCATGTTTATAAATATGTATGCACATTTACAAAACATCTTTAACTGTTGTCAGATGTTTTTGCAGGCTCCAGATTTATGGTTCCTCTGAATTAAACAGTACCAGGTACCCTTGGTATACCGTTCTGATTTGGCATCGACAGTAAAGGCAGCGACTTTCCATAATATTTCAATCATAGTGCTTCTTGTGACACCACACATTGTTGATAGGCACTTTTCTCTCTCCTTCTTTCCTTTTTCTTTGTGTAAAGGTGTGCTCTGGTTAGATTACTTCTAAGCTTTTTTCTGCCTACCAGTTTTGGTTTATTTAAGAAGACAGGGATGGGTATTAACAAATACTCTTCATTTCTCTCTGAAGAAGTGCCTAAGCGATCATACCAGTCTCTGACAACATGGCAAACGTATGTGGAAGAAACAGATTATTTGGCTTCTATAACCAATTCACCTGAGAGTAACAGGCTTCTCTCACATGTCTCGAGAGTATAGTCTGGGGTAGTCTGGACAGCAGAAAATAGAAGTGGCCAGTTTTCTTTAATTTGAAAACTAAACGTGACACTTGAAAGTATTAAGAAATTGAAAAAAAAGTTGGGATTTCTCTTTTACGGCAAGGGTCAGACCTGCTTCGCCACACCATTCCTTGCTAAGTCACTTCAACCTCTTCTGTCTGGCTCTCTGTACTCCTTTCGCTGGCTTCCTTTCAGTCCCAGAAGGAAGCCAAGCTCTTTCCTGCTGCCAGAAGCGCTCTTTCCTGAACTCTTTGCCAACTCAGTTCCTTCTCATCCTTTAGGAACCTGGTAAAAACGTCACCTCAAAGGGTCCTTTCTTACTACCTTCTTCTCTGTCCCAGTTCCACTCTGTCTCAGCTTGATTGCTTCTTTCTCCATTCTTGCTACAATACACAACTAATTTACCTGCTTGTTCCCATTCTTTTTCTTTGTCTGCTTTCCTCCCTAGATCACAAGCTCCATGGGGCAGAGGTATGATCTGTTACACTCGCTGCTCCAGGAGCTGGCAGTCTTCGATGCTCAATATTTATGCTGAATGCATTACTAAAGCTTCCCCCAATTTCAGCCACAACATCTTTTTCAACTTTTGATATTGAAATACAGACTCAAAAGAAGTTTCAAAATTAATCCAGATTGTTTCCCCTGCACTCATCACCTAGTTCTCTCCTGTGGCGATATCTTAAGCAAGTACAAGACAGTATCAGTGGCAGGAAGCCACCACAACTCACCTTTCTCCTCCTTTTTCTAAAAAAGACAAAAAGAAAAACAACATTATCAGGCACAGTTTACATTCCTTAATATGCACTTATTTGAGGAGTGCATTTCCATGAGTTTTGAACCATCATACACATTCATGTGAACACCATCCCTCTGCCTTCCTTTTAAGCTGACAGTGATCTCAGTGAGCAACTCTCATTCATTTGAATCCTTGCCATTTTATATTTTATACTGGGAAATCTCTCCTTTCCCCTGATAGTCCCTTCAAGGACAACGTGAACTTTTTAAGCACAGGAACTTTTGTGTGTGTTTGTTTTTCTATATGTAATATTGCTGAACACATTCTAATGTACTCAATTCCTCAAATTTTTCAAATGCTTAACTGAAATGTCATCAGAGAACTACTTTTTTTTAAGTGAGTGCATTTGTTCAGAAAAAAAAAATTAAACCGTAAATAGCTCCTGCCTCAAGTTCTTTTTGGACTTGCCTGGAAGTTTTCCCAGGACAGATTTTACCTACAGCTCAACACACACCTGCCAGCCAGACTTCTGGCTTGGGTTGCCCATCAAAACAAACCCTGCGGTTGATGAACTATTTAGTATCCTTACTTTTTTCCTGCAGCCTTCAGATGCTGTTAGTGGCTTCCAAAGCTCACACTGTTCAGTGGAGCATTCTGCAGAAGGCACACTTTTTCTTTTATCTCCCAAGAAATGGCAGTTAATGCAATCTATGGAAAGCCATAAATGAGGCTGATAAAATTATCTAGCAGCCAAAAGGTTGCTGCACTCATTTATCTCTGCATAATTCAGAAGCTAAATGACAAGATTAGGGAGAGGAGGCAATCCGTTTGATAGGAAGATGTTACCTGGAGTGATGAAAAACAAGGATTTTGTTTTGTTTTTTATGTTTTTCTGGTGTGTGTTTGTGTTTTGTGTGTGTGTGTGTGTGTGTGTGTGTTTTGTTTGTTTGTTTTTCAGTTTCCCCGGGGGAGGTCATTAAGAGAGGGTTAAAGAAGAAGAGGTAGTTCAAGGAGAAATTACTCTCTAAAAGTGTTCTGGGGCCAAAGCAGTACATCACCCTAAGAAGTAGATTGCCATATACTTAATGTAAGTAGTTGCCTCATTGAGTAATAGTGCCCCGCCCATTTGATTTATAGATTATAGAAAGGTGACAGTGGAGATGAAGTTTTCAAAAGTCAGTCTGAATTTTTGGCTTGCTTCCTGACTTTTTTTTCTTGACTTAAGAGGGATATTATGGTCGTTAATCGGTCTTGTGATAAATATATATATTTATATATTAGTATATTTTTATGTGATATTGATATAAACATGTATTATGTGTATTATATGAAATGTAGTAGTTCCTTTAGTTTTTACTCATAGAAACTAAACATATAATAAAATACATCATATTATTTATTTATTTATTAATTTTTAAAAAATTTTTTAAAAGATTTTATTTATTTATTTAACAGAGAGAGAACACAAGCAGGCAGAGAGGCAGGCAGAGGCAGAGAGAGGAGCAGGCTCCCTGCCGAGCAAGGAGCCCGATGCGGGACTCGATCCCAGGACGCTGGGATCATGACCTGAGCCGAAGGCAGCTGCTCAACCAACTGAGCCACCCAGGCGTCCCAAAATACATCATATTTTATGATTTTATGGCACCTGGGTGGCTCAGTCGTTAAGCCTCTGCCTTTGGCTCAGGTCATGATCCCAGGGTCCTGGGATTGAGCCCTGTTGGGCTCCCTGATTGGCAGGAAGCCTGCTTCTCCCTCGCCCACTCTTCCGCTCGTGATCCCTCTCTTGCTGTCTTTCTCTGTCAAATAAATAAATAAAATCTTTTTTAAAAATACATCATAATATATAGCAATTTATTATGTAGACTTATATTTTATATAACAATACAGAGTATAATCCCATCTTATAGAATTAATCACTTTAAAAATTTTTAATCATTGGTACTAATGTATATTTCCAGATGATGAGATATGGAATATTTAAAATCTTTTTTCTTTTTTATACTTGTGCTCTGCTTAATGTGTGTGTGTGTGTGTGTGTGTGTGTGTGTGAAAATAAATATCTGTTGCTTTGAAAGAAAAGATTATGATCATTAAAAAGAGCGCTACTTCTGGGGTGGAGGTGAACATAAATGGTGTCTATTTATTTAGTCAACAAACCTATCTCGCATGCCTACAGGGTGTCTAATCCTTGACTAGACATTTGGTGGAAGGTGAAATCCACGGGGTCCCTGCTCCTTTGGAGTTTACCTCCACTTCTCTGTCCTCATCCTGGGATTAGAGACTCTTTACAGACACAGTCCCTCCCCCCCCTTTATCTCACAAAATGCCTGGTATAAATCAGTCAACAACTGTCTACTGACTGTGTCATGAGAAAATACTCACATAGTTGTACATGGTGGGCCTACTTTATTTGGCTTGCAATTTTAAAAATTCAGGTTAATTGCCACTGTTTTAAAGAATCAGGACTTTTCACAGAACAGAAGTCTGTACTTGAGGTTTTTCTTGAGGAATTGGAATCTCTGGTGAAACTGCCTCCTCTGGTTGAGGCATGTTCTGTTCTTTTTTCACCAGTCCCCACCACTCCCTGTAGTATTTCCCCTATGCTAAGGCTTAGAGTCAGTTTATCACCAGGCCATTTATATGCTCGTGTAGTTTAGACACTTTCCTCCTTTTTGTGACCCAACTGGGCCTTTTGGGCATTTGGACTTTTTTTTTTTTTTTTTTTTTTTTGCCATTTATCTTATGACCTTGAAGGGGAATTTTGCAGATGTTTGAGGTAGAAAATTGTAAACCTTTCCAAAGTTTTTGAGAAGAGGTACAGACAGCTTAGAAGGTGTTTCTTCCTTCACAGAGCTGGATAAACTAGAGACAGGACAAGGCTTAGCGTTTACATTACAAGCACAAGCTGAGCAGTTCCCCTTCTCCTCAGGAGTTTGGTTAGCATAAAGCTCCTAGAGAATGTGAAAGCATCTTCATGAATAGTGCAAAGTACCTATGAGAATAGGCCACATTTTGTGCCATTGACAAGCTATCCACCCATAGTTAGCACTTGGGGTTTGCATCATGTTGCTATGGGTTCTATGGGCTTCTGTTGCATCAACAGAAACCCTGGCTTACCTGTAAAAGAAACTTAACAAGAAAATCAGAATGCTAATCAATTGGTCTGTTTTCTTAGTTTGGGTGGAACCTAATGCCATCTCATCTGGTATACGTAATTTTTCTAGTATGAGAGGGAAGGCAAAGCAAGAGATACATCCAGACATTATTAAAACTTTGAAAACTCCGATTATATGGGTGTGTGGGATGCATCCGCCCATACCTAGTTCTCCACCTTCCTCCTGTCCTAAGGTTCAACCCAGTTTTTTCCTGAGATCTTCTCTATTGTCCTGGAAACCGAGATTTTAAGGGAGGAGCAAACCATAGCTACTGAATGAGTTAGTTATTCTCTTGCCTAGAGGCAGGATGTGAACCAGATGGTCTCTTAGGTCCTCTAACCTGAGACTATTTCAGGGCTTTTCCTACAGTTGGGTAGAGGGAATCCATAGACTTGAGGCATGAACGTCTGCACTCAGTCTCTTACTTAGCTCCATTGCCTAACTCTTGCCTGGTCCATAAAGGTTCCTTTAGACTCTACCCAGGAGGGCCAGTCCACTTGCTGTTGATGGTGGCAAGACCTTGTATTTCTGTCCCTTTGGGGTTTCCAAAAAAAAACAAAACAAAACCATTATTTAAAGGATTTTATTTCTTTTTTCTGGTTAGAAACACTAAAATGTTTGAAACTCTACAAAGGTCTCATAATAATCCTGGATTCTTAAAGATGTAGGCACAGACTTTTCAATGGGATATTCCTCAAATTAAGTATTGCAAAGGATGAAAAATATCTCTTTCCTCTACCCTTTTCTCAGGACAAGACAGAGCCTGTTTTTGTTGTTGTTGTTGTTGTTGTTGTTTGTTTGTTTGTTTTTCAAGATGCCTTGTATTCCAACTCCACATTTGAAAAATTTACTATTACAGGTAAGACCAAACCAAGTGAATGGAGTATCATCCCTTTGGTTTTGACACTGAAAAAGACATATATGGCATCTGGGCAATCTGCTTATATTATAGATCAAGAAAGATCCTAGACTCTGACTCCACGGAATGTGGGCTAATGACACCTTTGGGGAACTTGCCCTCTTCTGTTTCCATGGAATCGAGGGTCTCCTTTTTGCCAGTGCCTCAATTCTAGCAATGGTTGAGATTCTGTATTTGTTAGAAATGATTTCAGCGGCAAGTAACGGAACACTCGAACAGTGGTGATTTTAACAATAAACCAATCTACCTCTCTCTCAAAAACACACTGACATAAGTGCAGATTTCCTTTCTGGGTATAGATTTCCTGTCTTCCCGAATATAAAACATATCATACATCCTAAAAACATATAAGATGTACACGATTCTGTATAAAATTTACATAGATATATAGATGTGTGTATGTGAGTTTTATGAATCAAATAAATATTCACTGATATCATAATGGAGTAATCTATTAGGTTTTTATAAGTGAAGATTTCTACATAGAAGACACATTTCAAAACATATTTTTTCCCCAAAGAAACATGGACTGTATATTCACTGTGAAAAAAAGGGTAAGAAAAAGAGGCCAGTAGTAAAGAAATATCCCTGTTATTAATGGGGGAATTAAAGAACCACTGACTTAGAATAATCATTTTACATAATGAAGCAGACCTGAAAGCCTTGCCTGTTAAGAGTGAAATATGCTAATTTTATATTCACTGCTATGGCCAACTGAAGACATGCCTGAGTTATGACCTTACAGCCCTTAAAATATTTGGTCACCTCTTAAGAGCCAAAATGTACCTCATTTTAAAATCCTCAAAATGTAAGTCCTGTCACTGACTGTAATTTCTATTTATCACTATGTATTTGCCTTTAGATACTAAAACTTTGTATATTGATTTTTCTCTTTTAGTGACATAATGTGTATTTTTGGGGAGGTAGCTTAATCAGCCCTTATTTGAACCTTAAATTATTTCTTTCTAGGTGACCCTGTAAAGTGCTCTCATGTTTTGCCTGTATCATTTGGGGACTTCGTTGGGTAAATGAGATCTCGGAAACCTCCCTTAGCCCTCTTCCAGCAACACTGGTGGGATGTACACCCATTTTGGAAAACCTTCTAGGCAGCCTCATCAGCTGCTTTTGAACTCCCATGGTGGACTCTTGCTGCTTTGATATTCAAACAGCCCTGATGATGGTGGTGCCAGCCCTGTGCCCTGTGTACTTCTAAGTTGTCAGTTATTGCTGAAGAGTTATTGCTAATGTCACTTGCTTACAGCACGTATATAAACCATATATGAACCTTGAAGCCATTGGGCTCTGCTCTTATTTCAACTTGAGGAAGAGAAGAGTTGGTTTAAGTATTTCTTACTTAAGGAAGAGGAAGATGAGTTTTCCTTACTGAGGAAGGGAAGATGGTTTAAGTATTTCTGTGCTTCACAGCAAGGACCAGAACCATGGGAGGGCCTTCCAAGTCTGGGTATTAATCTCATTGACTTTGATCTTTCCCACCTTTTTGTCAACTGAGCTCAACTTTCTTATGCTAAGGCTCATTCAGCATACTCGGTCTCTCACTTAGGTGGAATTTCTCAACCTCAGTACTATTGATCTTTTGGTCTCGATAATTCGTTGTCAGGTTTTGGGGAGGTTGAGGGAGGCTGACCTGTGTATTATGGGATACTTAGCTGTAACTCTGCTTTCTCTCCCCTAGATGCCAATAGCACCTATTCTCCTGGTTGGGATCACCAAAATGTCTTGACATTGTCAAATCCCCCTCAGAAGCAAAATCACCCCTGGTCGAGAATCTTGGCACTAAGCAGATGTCCTATCCATCTCTCATACTTCTCCACCATCCACTGCCATACTTGCTCTTTGTACTCCAGTGACATGGTAGTTTTTAGTCTCTCAAATGGGCCAACCTCCTTCTCGTCACTGAGACATTTGTGTCCTGTTCTCTGTCTGTCTCGTGTTTTTCTTTTCCTTACCCACCTCTCCCATCTCTGGGGTGATTCCTCTGGACTTTTAATATGCCAGTGTGTGTTGGGGCGCCTGGGTGGCTCAGTGGGTTAAAGCCTCTGCCTTTGGCTCAGGTCATGATCTCAGGGTCCTGGGGGAATGAGCCCCGCATCGGGCTCTCTGCTCAGTGGGGAGCCTGCTTCCCCTTCTCTCTCTGCCTGCCTCTCTGCCTACTTGTGATCTCTCTCCTCTCTGTCAAATAAATAACTAAAATCTTAAAAAAAATATGCAAGTATGTGTTAGGAATCTCTAAGGATGAGAGAAAGAGTGGTAGATGATTGAGATTCAATGATAGTGATAGAGTGCATTCTTTCCTACATTTATTTGCTTGACCATGCACTTTCCTCCAACTCCCACACATGAAACCTCTCTTTTGAGGCTGGCAGTTAGGGGCGCCTGGGTGGCTCAGTCACTTAAGCGTCTGCCTTTGCCTCAGGTCATGATCCTGGGTCCTGGGATCCAGCCCCATGTTGGGAGCTCTGCTCAGTGGGGAGCCTGCTTCACCCTCTCCCTTTGTCTCCTGCTCCTCCTGCTTATGCTTTCTCTCTCTGTCAAATAAATAAATAAATAAATAAATAAATAAATAAAATCTTCAAAAAAAAAAAGTTTGAGGCTAGTAGTTGTAAACATAGCAGTTGAAAACATTCCATTTCTTTCTTTCTTTGAAGATGCTTCTCTTCCATGAAGTCTTTTTCTCATCCTTAGGCTGGAAGGGATTTTTTTTTTCCTCCTTTAGGTTTTTTTTAGCACACTTTTGTCCTTCCTTCCTTAGGACTGTTGATCCTTATGATGATTGTGTGGGTACATCTCATGCCCCAGGTGCACACAAGCTCTTTAAAAGCAAATATTCTAGGGACGCCTGGGTGGCTTATTCAGTTAAGCCTCTGCCTTTGGCTCAGGTCATGATCCCGGAGTCCTGGAATGAAACCCTGCAGCAGGCTCCCTGCTCAGCAGAGAGCCTGCTTCTCTCTCTTCTCTATCTCCCTCTGCTCTGCACACCCCAACCCCCTGGCTAGTGTGTTCTCTCTCTCTCTCTCTCACACACACAAATAAATGAATAAAATATTAAAAAGCAAGTATTCTGCCTCATTCAACCTGGTGTGCTTTCTTTTTTTTTATTATTTTATTTATTTTTTTAAAAGATTTTATTTATTTATTTATTTATTTATTTATTTATTTATTTATTTATTTGGAAAGAGAGAGAGTGAGAGAGAGCATTCGAGGGGAGAAGGTCAGAGTGAGAAGCAGACTCCCCATGGAGCTGGGAGCCTGATGTGGGACTCGATCCCGGGACTCCGGGATCATGACCTGAGTCGAAGGTAGTTGCCCAACCAACTGAGCCACCCAGGTGCCCCTGGTGTGCTTTCTTGCATGTAGAAAGGACTACACAACTATTCCAACCAGTTAATTACTGTGTTTATAACCGAAGATGATCTACTTGCTGTGATACCCATTGATGGAATACGTAAGATGATTATAGCAGGCTAAAATGTAGAGATAGTTCTCAAATTTAAAGATCAAAAGCATAAATATATTTTTTAAAGATTTTATTTATTTGACAGAGAGGAGAGAGATCACAAGTAGGCAGAGAGGCAGGTAGAGAGAGAGGGGGAAGCAGTCTCCCCGCTGAGCAGAGAGCCCGATGCGGGGCTCGATCCCAGGACCCCGAGATCATGACTCGAGCCAAAGGCAGAGCCTTTAACCCACTGAGCCACCCAGGTGCTCCAAAAGCATAAATATTTTAAGCATCTAGAAGGCAGATGACATGGCTCATAGATTTGGATCACCTCTGTGGTTTCCTGGAGAGAAATAGGCACAAGTGGTCACACCGATCGAAAGAATAGATTCTGTTTGATAGTTCCAGTGTTCTCCAGCCTTATGCACACCATCTCTTCGTCTGAGCTGCTGCAGCAGTCAAGAGAGCTACTTGATTTATTTGGCTTCCTCTTTTCTCCTGATTAGCCACTGCTGGAGATGTTGATGAGCTACAGTTTCAGCCTCTGGAGTGAGCAGAAGCCAAGTATCTGACACATGAAACGGTAACTGGAATTTTATTTTCTCTTATTCTAGCATAGACAGGTACTCATTTCTGGTTGCAGTCTCTGAGCCAACTTTTGTTTGTGCCTCTTTATCTTCTTTACCTAGTATGCTTGAAATCTGAAAAGCAAATTCTTTCTTTCTCCTACATCTGTGCCTCTGAATGATTTATATTTTTAAATACAGCTTTGCTTGAATATTGACCTTCTGAAAACTTTTTCTATTTCACTTTTTCCCCCCTCCTTTAGGAAGCTCTTCTTTGATAACCAGTCTGGTCTTCTGTTCTTTCTACTTTCCTTCTGACTATTCACCTTTTGCCCACTTAAACTAAAGCCCTTTGGTGTCTGCTTGGAATTTTGGCAGTTCAAGTTCAAAAGAAAGCCCTCTTGAGGTAACCTGTTCTGACATATCCACATCTTCACACAAAGCTTTGCTGGATTAATGGGTTGGCTAAAAACGTCTCTTTGCTTCAGTCATGTTCACCTCTGTGTATGAGGGTAGCGTTCTGTCTATTCACTTGGGGGATTCTTTTTTTTTTTTAATAGAATTTGTCTGAATCTGGAAACAAGTGTCATTTTATTAAATGTCCCACTTTCAGAGGTATATTGGAGAATAGAAATGTTGCCAAAGCAGTCTGAACACTACTATCATATTTCCTTTATTTGAACATGCAAGCAATTTCCACATTTTAACTTTTTAGAAATGGCGGAAGCTTTTACAAAGTTGATGTTTCATACAGTCTCTGTGCTTTCTTAGAACTGAGAAAATGTGATAACAAAGTATTTCAATATTAAGAGGACACTCCTAGGATTAGCTCTTATTAGGGGAATACCAGGGAAATAATGGGAAGAGGAAGGAATTGATCTGTAATTTGATTGTCCTCTCCATCCCTTTCTTGCCACAAACTGGCCAGGTTGTGTAGGCTCGGGGCACATCCCTGTTAGAACACTGCATGCTGCCTGTTAGCAATATCTGAGTAGCCTGCTGGTCCCTTTGAGGGCATGAACTATCCTTCTCCTCTCTGTGCTTCAGTATTACATAGGAGCCTGACCAGTATGTTGAATGGATGCATGTATGAATGATTATAAATCATTCATGAATGTATGAATGATTATAAATTTATAAATGATTATAAAATCATTGCTGAAAGGAATTTCGAAAGAATGTGTCCTTCCCTTGAATACTGTTAGTTTGGGTCCAGTATATATTATTTTTTATCAGTTTCTTTGCTGAACCCACAAGCATTTTCAATAGAATATTTAAAAATACCCATCTCTTCCTCTTCAGCATGCCAGGTGAATTCTGGAGTCATTCAGGTCTTGGTTTGTGTTTAATAAGGGGAAAATCTACTTTTGTTATGCCTAGTTCTCAACATACAGGATATTGTGGCACAAATGGATAATTTGTGTCAGTATAATTAAATAATATCATCCCTTGACACTTCTATGGGTTTCCAAGATCTTTCTTCTGATGGTTCATCCACTAATACCAAAGCCAGAAGCTCATTTATAATGCTTATTAGTAAATCATAAATGGAACCATTTGAAGCAAAAAGAAAAAAAATACTAATTTTGCTTTTTATCCATAAGTGCAAACATGAATGGGATATTAATTGTAATTTTCAACATGAAGGCACAAAGGTCAGTTATATATATGTCGGAGTTGAGGCATGCTACACAGCTGTTTGATAACTGAGGGACCACATCTGTGGAACAGATACACATATGTGCTGTGATACTGAGTCACTGAGAGGAAGCGCTAAAAAAATCAAATGTTAAATTAAAAGCAAAAGCCACAATTTGTAGTTAATGATTTTGGTATGCCTAACACCAGCCTTTGCTGCTTTTTCTTTAAAATATATGCATTGGTCAAGGCTGAGCTTTGTGTTCTGTTGATCAAGTGATGCTCTCTTCAAAGAGAAATTAAATCATAGAACCATCTTGGATAATTTACTTAACCTCTCTATTTCTTTATCCATAAAATGGGGATAAATTAATTTTTATAAAGAATCAATTGAGATAATGCATGGAAACTCTTAGCACAAAACCAGTGATAAATCTACGGCTCTACGTGTATACATATAAGCGTGTTTAAGTATCTATCATCTGTCTCTCTATGTCTCCATACACAACACATGCACAACACACACATTTATTTTATTTTATTTTATTGAAGTACTAATTGGTGCAAGTTGATGAGCGCTTTCATCTCTTGTCTTCATGTGACTAAAAGAATCATTCTGAGAAATGGGGTTTTACCTTTTCCCACCACCTGCTCCCAACATAGATATTAGTCCTGTTCTTTGTTCTTGGGGAGTCAGTTAACACAGATCTACTGGGTTAGAAGACTCTACTGGCGCTGGAAGGAGAGTAGAGATAAAAGGAGGACTTAGCTAGTTTTTCTCCTAGAGACCATTAGTCAGGTAGATTATATTGACTTGTGATTCTTTGATAATTTGTAATTCATGTTAATATTATTCCTTTCAATCAGTGAGATCTTTTGGTTAACCAAAATGCAGTCAATATTCTGAAAAGACTACTTTATTGTAGTCATAAACTAAGTTTAAAGAACTCTTTCTTCCAAGAGATTCAAAATGTTTTCAGTGTGTTTTATTATAAATGCATTTTTCATTAAAGAAGTAAGATAACACTATTACTAATCCTGTAATGGGAAATTATGAAGAAAATAAAAGCATTCAATGTAACACAATCAGCATTAAGTTTATGGTATATTCATTGCCATGTATTCTTTAATTTATGTAGCTTTGATTATGATAAACATGAACTTTCGAATTTTTTAAAAAATGAAACATTGTCCCATAAGTATCTAGTAATCTAATTTCTATAACCACAATTTTAAAATAACTATCAAATACTTCATTGAGAGAGTGTGTGTAAGGCTATGAAATATTTGTCATTCTATGAAGGAGAATTAAATTTTACCTTTTTTATTCTAAATAATGTTCCGGTGGGCTTCATTTTCCCTATTTAAGATTATTTCTTTAGGCCAGACTCCCAGAAATGCAATTACAGCATCAGGGAAAAGGGAAGATTTTATATGGCTCTTGACATATATTTCCAACTTGCTTTTCAAAAGGGTCATATCAATTTATATAGCCACCAGCAGTGGATATAAATGCTATTTTCTCTATGTCCCCACCAGTCTTGGGTATTGTAATTACTTTAACATTTTTGCTAATAGGAACTGTATCACTGCTGTTTAATTTGAATTTCTCTGATTATCAGTGAGGTTGGTTATTTTTAATATACTTAATCTCTGGGGACATTTTCCTAATAGAGATCTGCCTTGTGTTTTAACAGTTCAGCTGCCCAGATAATGCTCAGAGAGCCAAGACTAAAAGTTTTAGTAGGCATTAAACAAAACAACACACATGTGTTTTCAAAGATTGTATTGTATAACCTCAGTATCAGTCAGTGTTCTAATACATCATCCAAAAAATTTCTATTATTAACTAATATGATCTTAAATTAAATCAATACAAGGGAATTGATTTACTTTCCTTATTCCCTATAATAAGGGAAGTGATCCTTCTTTCTTTATATTCCTTCTTTTCATTCTCTAATAAGTACTTTATGCACCTGATACCAAGGGCGTATGGTTAAAAGGCAAGGACTGATGTAAGCCATATATATATCTAGCAAGATGTGTTTCCAAACAGCAAACCAAATGTTTACTGTAATGGGAATGAATGTTTTAGAGTAGGGAGATATTTATTTTTAAAAATACCAATGTGAGTGCTATAAAATAACACTTCCAAGATCTTGGTGCCCTGGTGTGGCAAAACTGCTGATTTTTATCTCATTAGTTGTCCATCTCATCTATAAGAAGTTATTTCCTACCTTCTTCTACTTTGCTGTCTCTCACTGTAGAGGCTGAAAGTTCATTATTTTTCTCTCCTAAATATTCTTGAATCTTCCTTGAGACAAAAACATGATAAAAGGGAATTAAGCAAGCCTGTTCTTTGTCCCTTTTCTCCCTGCCTGGAGCATATAAGTGATGCCTGGAGCTTTGGCAACCACATCTGATCATGAGGAGAGTGTGAGAAGAACCAAGATATATCAGTTCTGCCACAGCACCTACTTTCTTCTAGATCTCTAACTTTTGCACCTGTAAAAATCACCTGATGAATTTTTTAAAAACATAAATTGCTGGGCCCCCATCCCAGAGCTCCTGGTTCAGTTGGTCTCAGGTGGGATGTTAGAATTTGTGTTTCTAATAAAGTCTCAGGCAGTGCTGATGACTGAGTTCACAGACCATACTTGGAATGGTAAGGTGCTAAATGGTAAGAAAATAAAGCCCTATTTTAAGAAGCCACTGCAGTTGTTGCACCTCAAGGAATTATTAAATGATTCACCTGCTAGGTCCACTTATTGCTGCTTTATGCACACCATTTATTCTAGAAAGAGATGTAGAGATGAGTCTAATTGAATGCACATGAAGGTGAGGCAGCTTTGGTGAGATGGTCAGAAGTGATCAAGAGTCTACAATGTCTGAATGTTAGCTTGTCCCTAGTCTCTTCCACATGCCTCTTCCCTTCTGGGAAGTGGTGGGCTATGTGAGAAGAAGAGAGCAGTGGAAGAGTTTGAAGGTGATTTTTCAAAATGAAGAGTTAATAGCTACAAACTCATTGCCTACTACTGAACAAGGAAAGTGTGTGTGTGTGTATGTGTGTGTGTGTGTGTGTGTATGTGTATGTATATATGTGTGTGTGTGTGTGTATGTGTGTGTGTGTGTGTATATATATATATATATATATATATATATATATATATATATATAGTGTTCTTGTTCTAAAGCTTGCGTCAAAAGCTGTAGAGTTTGATGTCCAACAACAAAGTGTTGGATACAACTTGAATATCTTCTAAAAAATGTTTCCACATCCTGTCTTACCTCCTCTTTTGTCTTTGGAATACACAGAGCTTGGTTTCGAAGCCCTTTCTCCAAGGATTAATTGAATCAAGATCAACCCTATCTGGAATGTACATTTAATACTTTGGGATGATGTCAGTAATATATGTAAGAGATTTTTATATTAGATAACTACTCATTAAAAGTCAATCCTTTCCTCCAGGGTTTAAAATAGAAAGTATTCACCTTTTGCAAATGAGGATAGTGAAATTTACTTTAACTCATGCTACAATGAAAACTGGAAGAAAGGGAATTGCTCACAATACAATATAACTCCACCAAATTTGCATAATTTAGGCATAAAATGTAATACCCTGCTCACACTCTTTTGTCTTGAATGAAATTGGTTTTCAAGTAATGTGTGGGGAATCATAACCAGCTTTAACAAAATGGATACTGTCAGAAAGCAAAAGTTCCTATTAGCCCAGGAGGCATTGCCAAAGTGTGAATCCAGTGTACCATATTTTTTAAAAAAGTTAGTTTTGTGATTTAATGTGAAGGGCTTTGTGGACTTAACTGGAACATTTAGGCCATGTGTGTGTGGTTTTTTTGTTTTGTTTTTTGTTTTTTGCTATTGAATGGAGTAATTAAGCATGTGGGGCCTTAAGACAATCTTTTTTTCTAGATTTCTTAAAACCATTGGGGGATCATTATTTTAAGGATATTAAAATTGTGACCTAAATTCCTGTAACTCCTTCTTTCCAAAGAGCACAACATTCTTCTTATAAATCAGTATTTCAAAAAGATTTTTAGTCATGTAGAGTGAAGCTGTGGAGGAGTTCCACTAAACAGACAG